>JAOTRO020184152.1:0-11058 GCA_028566515.2 Pyracantha coccinea | reverse complement strand
TACAGAAATACAACTCAGTGTGGACGTAGCCCAAACATTGGGGTGAACCACGATAAAATCTCTGTGTTCTTTACAGTATTTGTGTTCTTGAGCGTTTGTGCGATCCACGGTCGGATTAATGTTCGTACAAGATCCACCCGATTTTGTGCATTAACAACCTACATTCACTGTTATTGTCACATTGCTTAACAAAACGCGTTGCATGCTGGGATAGCAATTGTCCATTTTATTCGTTAGAGAAGTTAGGGAGACAGTATTTCACTTATTAGTCGAATTATAGAAGAGCAAAAACAGATGATGTACCATTTACTCCAA
Organism: Pyracantha coccinea; assembly: GCA_028566515.2. Taxonomy (NCBI): domain Eukaryota; kingdom Viridiplantae; phylum Streptophyta; class Magnoliopsida; order Rosales; family Rosaceae; genus Pyracantha; species Pyracantha coccinea. The sequence continues at coordinate 10,743 of JAOTRO020184152.1, read as the reverse complement.
TCGAGACGTAAAAATGACATGGAAATGAAGGCTAAGCTTACATGGACAAAGAGATGTCAAATTTGAAGCTGCCTTCAAATTTGATTTTTGTTATTTCCAAATGCATTCCACTTGTCTTACCTTAACTGCTAGCATATTTAAGTATTAGTTTATTATTTTTAAATCAGCATCAACCCAACTTTTATTATTTTTATTTAAAAAAACATAAATGAAGCAATAAATTTTGGTATTCCTGGTGGAAGGAAAATATTAACAATATGTCAAATTGCCAAGTCAACCATCAAATTTAAATTTGATGTTTTGAATTTGACGTTTCATTTGGAAATGCTCATAAATGTTAAAATAGTCCATGTGTTTTAGTCATTGGGTCAATTTAGTCCCTATGTTTTTAATTTGGCCAATTTTGTCCTTGTGTTTATCTCCGTTAGCAAATTAAGGACATTTCCATCTAATTTATGCAAAAAAATTATAAACTATTATAAAATTATTTATTTGATTTAAAATATTAAAAAAATAAAAAGAAAAATTATTATTCTCCTCCCAACCACCACCCCCCCCCCAGGGGGAACCTCTCCTCCCTAACATTATATCTTATATGCCTTATTTCTCATTAATTTTCATTTTTTTTGTTAAAGAGAAAGGGTAATTATATCTCATATAATTTTTCTTATGGATTTTTTCAAAAGAGATTGAATGAAATGTCCTTAATTGGCTAATATAGACAAACACAAGGACTAAATTAGCCAAATCGAAAACACGGAAACTAAATTGGTCATATGACTATAACAAAGGGACCATTTTGACATTTAAGCCTTTTTGAAATATATGCCCGTTGGATTAAATGATGGTTATTATTTTAATGTCTTCATGGTTATGATTTATGTAGTTTTTTGCAAAGTTTATGAGTGATGTATTGAAATATGAATAGTTTGGATCGCTGAAAAAAATTACTCAAGGGGCCTACTCCCAAGTCCTCTGCCAAAATAACAGATTTGAATTTCTCATGAAATTGTAATTTTGTTTTGAATTTTGCATTGAAGGTTGCTTGAGGCCGATCTAGACAACCCACCCCAGAGAGCTGGTACTTTACCACCAATCCTCATTTGATCAGTTGGCAGCTTTATACCGATTCCCAAATACTTTTTTTTTGTGTGTGTGTGTTTTTTTTTATTCTTCCCATAACACCAAATTCTAATCTTTCTATTTTACAAAATGTACATTTTGGTGCAAATTCTCTTGCAATTCAATTTTAAACACTCGAAAACATAAACCTAAAACTAAAGAAGTTAAATCTAAACAAATGAGTTCAAGTACTTCTACATTAGACTCACCTCCAAGCGTAGGTCCAAGGGCGATGACACCCTTCTGCTTGCAGTTGGTGTCCGGTGACAAGAATTCGATGCAATTTAAAATTACCACATGCATACTCATGAGTCCTACGCCAAGATAGCGGATTAGAGTTTCTCGTGGATTGTAATTTTGTTTTAAACTTTTGCATTGGAAACTGCTTGATGTCGAAAAATGGTGTTACATTAAATCGATTATCCTCAAATATATTGAATGGGGTTCAAGAAAATTTTGTTGCCTTCCTGATGTTTTCCACTTACTTGCAGTGGGTTTGCGAGTCTCTACAATGTTAACTTATCAAAAAGCCCATTTTCAAGAATCAGACATAGTCTCCTGCGTCACGGTTATGATCCACTTCAAGAGCCAAGGTCTAAAACCGAAATTTTATTTCGCTTTGTTTGATCATACGTAATGCGCTATTTACTTCCAAATTCATCCAGTACCGCCATAGAGAGACTTTTCAAGTAATAGGGTATTGCCTATTCACTCCAAATGCAGAAACCCTGAAATTCAACATGGCTCTGATTATCCTCCCTGTTTGGCGGAATACAATCATGTGACTTTGCAAGAACTGTTCCATCAACTCGATTATTCCATTCAGTGACAACATAAACTTTTGCAGAGTAAATTGGATCCTATCTTGGTTGTTGTGGTAAAAGACTTTTAACACCAAAATAAATGTTTCCATGCTTTTTTTTTTTGGCAAAATATTCTAAAATGCCCTAATTTACAAGGAGATTCAAACTTAGATGCAATGGGGATGGGCTGGACACATTGTCTTAGTCAACTGACTTGACCTTGAATGCAAATGTTATACATTATTAACATTGTACAGTTTGTTATTTATTTATTCTTTTTTTACAGAAGCAATAGAGTGATATTTCATTGAATTTCACAAATAATTACAGAGGTTTGCCAATCAGGTACATAGCTCCAATAATCTCTTATTGATCTGGAATAAATTTGCGTAGTAAAAAAAAACTACAGTAAACCCCGCTGCCACAAGCACTGCCCTACCCCTGCAAAACGTCACAGATGATTGCAATAGGGGTAGTATATTATAAGCACATCTAATGGATGTTGTCCTTGTAGGACGTATTTCGTGTAACCGAGGAAAGTTTGATGGATCACCTAAATACGAATATGCATGAAGCATGCCTTCAGATTGATAAAGAATGCCGATAAAATTATCCCCGGCTACTTCTAATTTCTAATTAAGCACTCTTTAGCTTTTAAGTTATAAATTTCTCAAGTTAATATTGTACCTGTTGATACATCATGCTAATTTTTAACATATACCATTGTGTTTATTTGGAGTTCTCCTCTTAAATAACATGGTCAGTTTTGAGAAAATTGATTTGTTTGGTTACCACAAGAACTTTCAGAAAATTTATTACAGTTTGAGCCTTGCATGCAGAATGTTGAATCCATTTAACTTGTGATTGGTTATGCTTTCTTGTTATACTTATGAATCGACATGTGCATTTTCGGTGTGAATTCTCATTTAATCAATTTTCTAGTAGAGAAGAATGTCCGTTGACCTAACGGCTACAAGCGCGTCCCCATGAAATGCAAATTCGCAGTGTAGAAACTCCGAATCTCCAATGTCAATTGATCTGTTTCATTGTTGTTGGCCCAATCTGTTATTTTTTGTGTAGTGTTTTGTAGACCCAATAATGGTGGTTTAGCTTGTACTCGTCGGCCTATTTTTCTCCAAGCCTTTCCCACAGGGCTTCTTTCACTTTCGTTTTTTTCGGATTTTTTGGTTTTTGTTCAATTAATTGTCTTTCATAGGCCTAAAAAAAGGGATCAACTTTTCCTTGTTTCTGTAATTTTATTTTTCAAGGCAAAAGAGCGAGCCTGCAATTGGAGAGTTGCATCAAATTCGATCATCCTCATAAGGTTCTCCAACAAATTATACAACCAGGTAAGAAAACATGATTATCTTGACCTTTATCATTTACCTGTAACGTGTTTGTGTGTGTATATATAAACATGCGAATCAGTGCTTTCCCTTTACAATGTGTATTGAAAATCAATGTGAATTATTAGATTGTTAAACGAATTTCAAACCAAATTAATACCCTCCACTGTTCTTCATATGTATCAATCTCATGTAGTGTGAAAATTCAATCATCTCATGCTAAAATTTTCGGGGATTAACGTGATAATTAGATTTTGGTTTTCCATGTAGGGTTTGCAAGAATAAAGATTGTTCATTAGATATCATAAGTAAAAATAACAAGAGAAAGATAAATTTTTTTTTTTTCATAGTGGGATAGACTCTTGATGAGTTAATTATATATTAGAAACCTGATTTATCTTAATAGTTATAAGCATGATTTGTTAGCGAGTAGTACGAAACAAACTAGTGTTACATGCAGACATTAACCAGATTAGTTTTTTTTCCTGCTAAAAAGATTAAATATATATATATATATTTAAAGCTATTTGATCTTATATTGTTCCAATTTTTGTACTTCTCTTGACATTCGGTGGTAACAATTTCCATATTTCCTATATTAAACGCAGAATCCATCTAACTAGGAGTTAGAAAGGAGTTCATGGTAGTAGAGAACGTTAATGATCTCTACACGATGCTAATTAGTCATCGTGGTGGAAATGTGGTTGTAGAACATAACGCGAATGCGCAAACCTCGAGTGGAAATGGACATGAAGTGGAGTTAATAGCATCCTCGATTCGAGGAAAGCTTCATAAGCAACCTCCTTTACCAGCTTGTACTTGCATATTTAGAATCCCCTGTGTACTACGCAGGCATAATGAAAAAGCTTTTCTTCCAAATTTAGTTTCAATAGGGCCATTTCACCATGGACAAAAGAACCTGCAAGTAATGGAAGAAATTAAACTATGGTATCTATATTGCCTCCTTGATCGAAAACCAACTTCAGAGACCAGGTTGGAGTACCTTGTGGAACTAATTAGAAGTATGGAACAACATTGTCGTGATTGCTATGGTGAAAAAATTGATATGAGTAGTGAAAAGTTTGTGGAAATGATGGTGGTTGATGGTTGCTTTATTATAGAACTCTTTCGCAAGTATGCGAGAGTGGTGCCTAGTGACAAAGATGATCCTGTGTTCTATACGTTATGGATGCACTCGGCACTTATAAATGACTTGTTTCTACTCGAAAACCAGCTTCCTTGGAAGGTTCTTGACTGTTTATTCCACCACACAAGGGAAAATAATGACAAACCACCGGCCTATTCTCTGTCTCATCTGGCTCTCAACTTCTTTAGGAATTCCACATTCTTACAGTCTACACAGCTTTATGGAAAATCAGGAAGTAAACATTTACTTCACATCATACGACACTCTTTACTTGGCTCATATACGCAATTACAATTAACGTTTAAAAGTTATTGGGAACCAATTCCTTCTGTAACAGAACTTCTACAAGCTGGAGTCCAATTCAAAATCAGAAACACCGGTGACAACATGCTTGATATAACCTTCGAGAACGGAGTGATGGAAATTCCACCAGTAAACATCCGAGAGAATGGAGAGTCTCTCTTCAGAAACCTCATAGCTTACGAGCAGTGTAATCCAAGCATCTCGATTTCTAACATTACCTCTTACGCTGTGGTGTTGGATAACCTTATCAATTCTAGCAAAGATGTAGACTTTCTCATTCAGAAAGGAATTATAACTACAGTACTGAGCAAGGAGGACATAGCCTGTTTCTTCACTAGGCTTTACAATGACACTATTCCCGGCTATTTCTCTTATGCAGAACTCACCAAGAATGTGAATGCATTCTATCAGGACCGGTGGAACAGATGGCAAACAATTCTCAGGCGTGATTATTTTAACAATCCGTGGTCAATCTTGTCGTTTGCTGCTGCTCTCATGATCCTAGGCATGACCTTCATTCAAACCATATATACTGTTCTGGCTTACTACTAGGGTTCCGGTATGCACTGTGCAATTGTGCCTTTGTCAATATCTTTGTAACGTTGCTAAATATACATGATCGTGAATTGGAATTGTGGATTTAGCTCATGCTGTAAAATCCAAGGCTGTAATCTGTTGTATGTTCAAAATAAACCAAGGCTGTAATTGCTTACATGTGTATGTGTATATATACGAATTTTGTAGCTAGAAATAACGTGCATGACCCTTTTCTGGCAAATGTACTATTCATACTTGATTCATAAACTTCCAACTACTTTCACTAAATTCATTTGTGGCTACAACTTTACTGCAAATCACGAAATCCATTTTTTTTCTTATTGCATCAATACCACATACACATGATTAGTGTGCTTCACATAGTAAGTCACCGATCAACATGTAAATTTCTGAAGCTGTACATTTTTTGAAGTACGGTAGCGCCAGGTACGTAGGTCCTTATTCCCCTAGTTGAATAAATTCATGCTTTCTCATAACATGTGCATATTTGTTGAGCCCTCATCTTGCCACGGTCACTTCTGAGAAAATTTGATTTGTTTGGTTACTGAAAATTCCAGGAACACGTACTTATATTGTTTGAGATCCTTCTTAACTTCATGCAAATAATCAAGGACGAAAGATTCGATTGCGCTACCAAATAAGGCAGGTAATTTTCTTTTTCTTATAAAATCCAAAATTCATACGTGAGGTTTTAGATGGCAGGGATAAAATGTACTGACATATATCTGACAGTTCTATTGGTGCTAATGTATCCATTTTCCCAGTTAGCACCAGCTTTATTGGCAGGAGGACTATAAGGCCACATCTAATTAGGTACTGTCATGCCAATCGGCATATAGTTTTGGGTCCTTTCCCTTGTAGTAGGATACATTCATGCTTTGCCATAATATTCTGCGAAAGTTTAATTTGTTTGGTCACCAAGGATTTCGAGAAAATCTATCAGAGTGAGCTTTACTCTTCGGGCAAGTATTCTCCATCCGCGTGGTTAATCGTCCGAAACCTCTAGTTACTTGAACTTATATCCACGCATGGCTAGTGTTTGTAGTCAAGCATGAAATCCATCACTAATATCACCAAAAGTTGTGAAAATCTCTTCGTCTACTTGTACCCTCATGCCAGACTCATTTGATGGGGAAGGCTTACGATCCTGCAGAATTAGCTGAAGCGCGGTGGACAAATGAGCCGTGTTTTGAGCAGAAGTATGTGATTTCAGGGAAAAAAACTGATTTGTTTGCTAACTGAAAAATTCTGGAAAGATTTAACGGTTTTCAATAACGTTCCTGATTTGCAGCAGTGTGCTCCACCCATCGCACCCAAGTTCGAATTCTCCCCTTCCTGTAGTTTAGATAAACTTAGTGTAATAATAGTAATGTATATACTCGTATAACGTATATCTGTGTACTTTAGACAGTTAAAATTCTTATTTTTAGCTAATTAGGCCAAGCTTACTTATAATTAACAACGTATATACTCGTATGATTTAGGTCCCATGGCTCTCTATCAGTTGTGGACCCAACACAAAGCTGAAATTTGACGTAAAAGTATCAAGGAGACAAGAAGTAGCTAGCTATAACTATATAATAAGGCCGAGGAATTTCTCCTTCTCAAAGTTCTCTCCAAGCTAAAGAGAGAGCCTGCAATGGAGAACTGCATCAAAGTCGATCATCATCGCAAGTTTCTTCTACAAATCCTCAAATTAATGTAGGAAATTAAATAACATGTTTTGCTTTAGTCTTTACCTTTGTCGATTATATGTGGGCTAGTTTGGTTGTGGAATAGATGTGTCGATATGTCATCATAAGATGTTTCGATTCTCACATAACATAGCAACTTGTTAAGATGCATTAATGTATATAACTTTCATTTATTTGTTCTCCTAAACATAGTGCGTAGAGTATTTAGAGGTATTTAAGCCTAAGATGTTGTCAACTATACATTTATTATGGTCTTTTTCACGGACAAGCCCTTTCTAACATTACACTTTTTAGTTTCCTGTATCAAAAGCAGATTTTACTAAATAGGAGTCAGAAAGGAGTACAAGATGGCAGAAAATAATGTGAATGTGCATTCCTTGAGTGAAAACAGAAGCGAAGTTGAGTTGATAGTATCCTCGATTCGAGGAAAGCTTCACCAGCAGCCTCTGTTCCCGGCTTGTAGTTGCATATTGAGAGTCCCTAGCGTATTACGGAGGCATAATAAAAAGCTTTTGTTCCAACTTTAGTTTCAATAGGGCCATTTCACCATGGAAAAGAGAACATGCAACACATGCAAGAAATTAAATTGTATATCTACATTGCCTACTGGAGTGCTTTGTCGAAGCCACTAGAAGCATGGAACAACATTGTCGCAGTTGGTATGGTGAAAATTTGATACGAGTAGAGAAAAATCTGTGGAAATGTTAGTAGTGGATGGTTGCTTTGTTATTGAACTCTTCCGTAATAAATGAGATATGCAGAAGCCCATCTTACCGGGGTTATGATTGGTGAAGCGATGCTCGCCCTGGGCTGAGATGTAACAGACGAAGCTTTATGATCCTAGTTTTAACCTTCATGCAAACCTTAGTTGATCATTCGCCAATCCACATTGAGGTAGGCCACATAAATAAACACACAAAACAAGCAATATGTACATATTCTGGCCTTTCACACAGTTAAGGGATGCCGTGCTTGCAGGAAGTGTGATTTACCGTGTGACAGAGGAAGGTCTAATGGATCGCCTGAGTAGTGATATACCTGAATCATGTCTTCATGTTGGCAAAGAATGCCGGTAACTGAGCAAACTCTACTTAATTTTGTTTTCACTGTTTTATGTTTCCTTTTCCTTTTTCTTGCATTGTACGCATGACCAAGCTTATTGGCCATTCTGTATATAAGGGTGTTGACAGTCCATGGATCTACTGATGAGGCCGTCCCTGTCTAAGATGCATTCGAGTTTTCAAAGATAATAGCAAACCACAAATTACATGTTATAGAAGGACCTAACCATTGTTGCACCTCACATCATCTGAGTTAGCGACAGTCGTTTTGGACTTTGATATGATCTGTTGCATGAAACGGTGAAGAAGTTCATGATGTAAACCATTGTTTCATGAAACCAAGGTTTTATTCAACTCGAATTTGAAGCATCAGGGTTTTGATGAGAGTTGACGAAATGGATAATGTGAGACACGGGAGAAAGTACGGGAGGTTACGTGAGACATTAGGGGCACAATGAGAATTCATTGTAGCATTACAACAATTAAGCCATAGTTGATATGAACGTAGCTAGTTATGTGTGATGTGTTTTTCCCATGCACTCAAGTTCTAATCCCGGCTGCCTCTTTATAGTCTTTTTGTTTATTCAATAATTTTTTAATTTAATGATGATTGTCTAAATCGCAAAGTGAGTCAACTATAATTGAGTATTTTACTTGTTATCCATGTGGACAGATAATATGAGACCTCCCAATTACGAGTAAAGAAAAATATTATCTACCCTCCTCCCAACTTGATGGTTAAGTGCACTTGCATGAAAATATTGGTCTTGGGTTCAAGGGTTGGTGTTGATGTTGCTCTGCTATTGATCTGATGATAATATTGATGAAGATGAACCATTAACCAAAAAAAAAAAAAAAAAATATATATATATATATATAACTAACGTGTAGTTCTTGTGGCCTCTCTTTGTCAACATGGGTGTGTGAAAAGCTAAAAATGATGTGTATTTATCATTTTCAAAAGAAAAGATAGAAACATGGTAGTTTTAAGAATCCCATAAATAATCGGAGTAGAATTCTCTCCTCTTCTAATCTCTCTCCCCTTCCATCCTCTCATATTTAAACGGTTGCGATTACGCCACGTCTACATCTTATTTTGAATTTTTTATATAGAGAATAAGACAAAAAGAAGAGTGTAAGAGAAGATGATGGAAGGGGATGTCAATAGAAGAGGAGCGAATCCTACTTCTAGACAATCAGGGTCCAACAGTTTAAAAAAGGCTGTTGTGGACCAAAACCTAAAAAGCCCAAAACATTATCTGGTTGGGGGAACTGACTGGATTGGTCCGATACTCTCCCAGTTCCAAACTCACCGGAGCTGTGTAGATTGCAGAGCAGCAAGCAAAAGTTTCTAGGTAAACTTCCACTGCCTTGAGGATTAATTAATCGTCAATTAACTTATAATCTCAATTAAAATGCTGCTCTCAAGTTCTTTCACTTCCATAAGCTTCCCTTCACCAAACTTAAATCTTCCCCGCAATCGCAGCCCAAAACGAATCTTGAAAATGGCAGAAGCTGCAAAAAACCCAGGTCAGAAATCTCATCGTCTCACGCTGTATATGATTGATTTGAAATATTCATGTGCTTATTGCCATCAAGTTGCCGACTTTATCCGAATTTTAGTGGATTTTTTTTTTTTGAATTACAATGTTTCAGTGGGTCAGCAGCAGAAAATCATTGTGCCCAACAAACACGGTGAAAAACTTGTGGGATTGTTACACGAAACCAGTTCCCCGGACCTTGTAATCTTATGCCATGGTTTTCGATCCACCAAGGTTGGATTTTTGATATGTTTGCAACAATGTCTTTACATGGTAGCAATGCTGGAGTGGATTTGACGTTGTTTAATTAAGAAAAAAGAGAGTAGGGGGATCTAGCTTTAGCTCAAAGAGGAAAAGAGTTCTCGTTTGGTTCCAGCTTGATTAGGATGCTTCTAATTTAAGTTATATTTCATTGACAATATATCGTCGAACGTTGTTTGTTAATGATTTGGTTTGTAATTTGGAGACAACTATGTTTTTATAACTCATGAATAAAGTAGTACTTCGTCCGTGGAAAATTGTAGTGCTTAGTTGGCAGCATTGTGGGCAAAGTTTCACAGCTTGTGTGTCTTGATTTCCAGGAAAGCTCTGTTATGGTGAACCTTGCTGTTGCACTGGAAAATGAAGGGATTAGTTCCTTCCGTTTTGACTTTGCCGGAAATGGGTAATGCTGTCGAATTACAGGGTTTTGAATTCTTGAATATAACAGGTTCTGTGTAGAGTTTCGTTGTGTGCACCTCGTTAGTTTCATAGTTGTAAGCCTGGCTCTTTCCTTATCATACTGTTCGTACTTGCAAAGTTTGCATTTTTTTTCAATTTGAGATCTAAGATTACATTGATGCTGATTAGTTGTGGTATTTTTGGTTGTCAGGGAAAGTGAAGGCACCTTTCAGTATGGTAACTATCGGCGAGAGGCTGATGACTTGCACTCTGTGGTCGAATACTTCTCTAGGGTGAAACGTGCACCCAGAGCAATTCTTGGACACAGTAAAGGTAACGTTGGATTGTTTTGCACAATCGTTGTGTGAGATTTTACTCTCATAAAATAGAGGACAAGGATTTCCTTCTAACTGCAAGAAGGAAGGATGCCCGTAATGTCAAAATCAAGAGGACCAAGGATGCTGTCAAGTTCAAGGTTCTGTTCTCCAAGTACCTTTACACACTTTGT
>JAOTRO020184106.1:0-11062 GCA_028566515.2 Pyracantha coccinea | reverse complement strand
CCATTGTAAATAGATTAGGAATGTTTTCTCCTTATTCTACAAGAATTATATCTCCATAAAACTCTAGGCTCTGTATTATATAAATGTGAGGTGTATTCAGGTATGTGGGTTGTGAATTTTTATTTATTTATTTATTTTAATAAAAAGCAGTCAAATTTCATTTAAACATTAAGAAATGTAGCAAAGATAAACTAATAAGAACGCCAAAGGTTTCACATTATTCTCTACTAAAACTCAGCAGAAAACTACTGTTCATTAACAGTGGGTTGTCGGGTTTGCCTTGCACTTGCTACGTAATTTTTAACCTTCTTTGGATTGTGCAGTGAGTTACCAATTTTGCCCCTTCCTTTTTTGTGGTGCTACGTGTTGCTCACCTTGGAAAGGTGCTCTTTGATTTTCTTGGTTTGCTCTTTTCCACATGTTGCCTACGTGTCGATGATCGAACAATCTTCTTCTTTTCACCTTTCTTGTATTATACTTCTCGCTTTTGTTTACTTTTTTCTCTTCTTTGGTTATGCTTCTCTGTAGCTGCTAACTTCCCTTTCAAACTTCGGGTTTTCTTGCTCCCAAATCTAGGTTTTTGATTTTCTTTCTCCTCTTTCGTTGTGCTTCTTTGTTGTTGTTTTCCGTATCAACCTTCGGTTTTTGTTGCTTTGAAATCTAGATTTATGCCATTGTTAAACTGTGCTTTATATAATAGGTTTTGTGTTCAAATTTTACCTTCGTTTTTTTAGCTATTTTGTTTGCAGTCTTCGATTGTGCACAATGATGTTTAATTTTGTTTTTCTTTTTCGGCAGACTGTGACTTTTCTTCATTGTGATTTTGTTTGCAGCATTTGAAGGCCTCTGTGCTAAGGATTTGTAATCACAGCGGTAAGCTTCTTTTTCAGGTATTAGATTTGTTCAGGCGAAGATTTCTCCAGAGAGGGCTCTTCGGCACTAAGCACAGCTCCCTAAGGGATTGGCACTTTGGATGTGTAGTCAGGCTCTTGCTTGCTGATGCACTGCAATAAGAGAACAAAGTTAGTTCTGAAAGGTGCCTTTGTGGGGCCTTAGGTGTAGGCCTTGAGGCTCGCAATAAAAAATAACTAAGTGTTGGGCGTGTCACTACTATCTCAGTATAGCAGATGTAGAAAAAGAGTGTGTTTAATTGATTACTTGGGCCCTAATTTACTCAGACTTCTTGTTATCAAAGGATCGTCGTGGATGGGTTAAATCCACATTAAGTTCTTTTTCTTACCTTGTGACCAAGGACTTTTAGTTCATTATCTTGTATGTTCGAAGGAAATGAGTCTAGATCCCCTTAAGCCATTTACTTGGTTCCAGATTGGTTTTAAATGAAAGCACATCCATTAAACTGACCAGATCTAGGTGCAAATAAGACCCTTAGAGTAAGAAAGCTGATAGGTATGGTTTAAATACATGCTGGAGAATACATTAAGCAGTGCCCCCTTTAATCGTTGTTAAGTCTGTAGCCCAAGATGCTAATAATGATTAAAACCCATCGCATGCCTTCTCTTGGGAGTTTTACCATTTAAAGCAGCCGTTGGTGTCTAGACTTTTGCACTAACCCACGAACTTCATCGTTAATTAACCACTTATTATATAATCTTCACTTAAACCCCTCAACAAAGCACCAAAAACCATCTCGAGCTTTCGAAATTTTAGTATGCTCTTGCCTTCTCAGTTCTTCAATTCTTGCCCCATAATCCCAACTTTTCTTCTTATCTCATTCTCCAAATCCTCAATGGCACCCAAAGTTGTTCGAACCCAATCTCCCTGCGAAACTCGTGAGGGTATTTCCACCATGCTCTGCTTGCTTAACGACCTCCATCGCCCTTAGGTAAACCTGCAGACTTCTCTTTTCTTTGAGGAAGAATGAGTGCACTCATTGGGACCTGCATGGACCTCTGTGGCATTGAGAAGTAGCCAAGCAATTTTAATCACCCCGATAGATTCTACCTATGAATATAAAGCTATCTTCTCTTGCACTGATCTCCACAAGGCCAGACTTCCCCATAGCTTCTGCTTTCTTGATCACTTCATCATCATAGGTGTATGCTTCGGGATCAACTACCTTGATTTTGTCGGTCAAAACTTTGGTCGAACTGTTGGGAGAAAGCACTGCTACGGAAGCAAGGATTACAAAGGTGTCTTCTACGATTAAGAGGTTGAAGGAGTAACTATCTGTACCAAACAACCTTACTAGAAGATTTGAAGTCAAGAAAGTAAATGTTGAAGTTGAAGATGCTGAAGCTTAGCCAAGGATGTAAAACTATTGATCTGTTTCTTATGTAACTTCAACTTTAATGAAATAAAAATGACTTCTTCGATCCTCTTTAACTTGTATCTTCTTCTTGAAGCTTGACTATGATGAGCATATAAACTGACTCTGGGATCCCTTATAATGTTTAAACTTATTCAAGGTAATAGTCCCTAACATCCCACAAGGTTGGGTGATATTTCTTTAAAAACTTAACGTTGACTGGGTTCCTCTGCAAGCTTCCTTCCAAATCTGTCAAGTAAAATCCTTCTTTGTTCAATACCCGGTTGATAATGAAAGGACATTCCCAAGTCAGGCTCCACTTCCCAAAGCCTTTAATCTGAGCTCCCAAAGGCAGAATTGATTTCCATACTAACTCTTATTCTGTGAAGGTTTTCAATTTCACATTTTTGTTGTATGCTCAGGCAACAACTCTCCTCCCCTCTTGAATTTTATATAGAGCTTCAATTCAGGCTGCATCTAGATCTTCAACTGCTTAACACATAGCCTGAATGTATTCTTCACTGTGTAAACCGAATTGGTTATGAATCCTAACAGAACTCACATTAATCTCCATAAGGAGTACAACATCTTGCCTGAAGGTTAGAGCATAAGGAGTAGTTCTAGTTGATGTCCTCTTAGAAGTTCTGTAAGCCCACAAGGTATCTCCCAACTTCTCGTGCCACTTCTCTGGACTACCTGCTACCATTCCTTTGATAATGTTCACCAAGACCTTGTTGCTAACTTCTGCTTGACCATTTGATTGAGGATAGTAAGGACTAGACTGAATCATCTTTATTTTGAACGTAGTTGCAAATTCCTACACTTCCCTTGAAATAAAAGATGGCCTGCAGTTTATGACAATTATCTTGGGCACCCCATATCTGTGTAAGATCTTGGTTTTAATGAACTTCTTGATTGCAATTGAGGTGATAGTCTTCATAGCTGAAGCTTCTACCCATTTGGTAAAGTAATTCGTTGCCATAATTATGAACGTGTGTCTTTTGCTAGAGGCTGGGTGAATTTTCCCGATCAAATTCATTGCCCATCCTCTAAAGGGCCAAGGCTTGACCACGGGGTTCAAAGGTATTAAGGGCACATGTTGGAGATGTCCATGTCTTTGGCATTCTTCACACCCTTAAGCATAAGCTTTGCAGTTTTTCTCTATCTCGGGCCAAAAATAGCCATATCTTCTCGGTAACCATCTCATCTTAGTTCCAGCCTGATGAGCCCCGCATATTCCTTCATGTACTTCGACCATTATCTTCATTGATTCTTCTTAGCCTAAGCACTTTAGTAATAGTCCATCTGGAGTATTCCTTAGCATAGATTTGTCCCACAAAACATATTTAGTTGCTTGTCGCCTATTTTTCTTACTTGTGGGGAAGGACGAATCTTTCAAATATTGAACAATAAGTGTCATCCAATCCTCTATCTCCAATTCTTCAGTCATCACATCTAGGCTAAACCCCATTTCAAAGATAGACTAGAGATTTCTTTTCTGAACTTCTACATCCTCTTCAAACTTCCTTTCTTGGATTAGGGCTTCAGAAGCCAATTATGCAATCTCATTGGCAATTGCGTTTGACTATATAGGGATATGGCTGATTGATATTTCTGAGCCCCAATAGCTCAATAGTTGTATAGATGCCCAGTAGTAACCTGCCATGGTGATGTGTCTGCACTTGTATTCTCCATTTAACTGATTGATCACCAATTCTGAATCACCAAATACCTCTACTTCGGTTTCCCCTAACTCTATTAAGATCTCTAAGCTAATTATTAATGCTTCATACTTTGCTCGATTGTTGGTAGTCTCTTGATAATCCAAGAGGAATGAATAGCAATTGTGAGTACTTTTGGGATCAATGATGACAATCCCAGCTTCAGCAGTATTTTGAGTGCAAGACCCATCAAAATACAGTCTCCACGGAGTGATCCAGATGCTAGTTATTCTTTTCATCTTTTGATGGACCCATTCTTCCTTGCCAAATAAGGCTTTGCTTGGCAGAATCCACACACTAGCCACCTCTAGAGTTCCTGGGATATTGATAGTCTCTTCTTGCGACTCTTGGTGCTCAGCTAAAAAGTCTGCAATTGCTTGTCCCTTGACCGCTCTTTGAGGCACATATTGAAAACTAAACTCTGATAGTGCTAGAATCCACTTTCTAATTGTCATAGTTAGCATTAGTTTTGATAGCATGTATTCAATTACGTTTGTTTTAGTGATGATGTGGATGTGGCAAGGCAACATGTAATGCCTTAGCTTACAGGCAGGGAAGTATAGAGCCAAACATAACCTTGTGACTGGCATGTACCTTGTTTCTACCTCAGTAAAGATTATACTAAGGTAGTATATTGCTTGTTCCTTCCTTTATTCATCGTTTTGGGCCAACAAGCTTCCCATTGACTTTTTAGAGGCAGAAATATAAAGCTTTAAAGGCTTCCATCTCTGAGGTGGAATGAGCACTGGTGAAGAGGCCAAGTAAGCCTTTATTCTGTCAAAAGCCTCTTGATGTGGTGGGCCCCACGTAAACTCTTCTTTGTCTTTCAATTTTAGCAAAGGAGTTAGCGGCTGGATCTTACCCGCCAAGTTAGCAATGAATCTCCTCAAGAACTTAATTTTTCCTAGCAACCTTTGCAGTTGTACTTTATTGGTAGGATAAGGTGTTTTCATTATTGCCCGAGCTTTGTTCTTGTCAACCCCCACCCCTCTTTGATGAACAAGGAATCCGAAAAAGTTGCCCGACAGTACCCCAAAGCATATTTCTTTGGATTCATTTTCAGCTTGTGGATCCTCATTCTTGTTAAGGCTTGTCTGAGGTCTGCCAAGTGCTGTTCTTCAGTTTTGGACTTTACCACGATGTCATCAATGTATACTTCCATGCTATGGCCAATCAAATCATGAAAAATGGCATTCATCGCTCTTTGATAGGTTGCACTAGCATTTTTGAGCCCAAATGGCATTGTTAAATATTCATATGCTCCAACATGACCTGGGCACCTAAAAGCTATTTTATGTATATCTTCTTTAGCCAATTTTATATGATTATAACCGGCATTCCCATCCATGAAAGATAGGACTTTGTGTTTGGCAACTACATCTATGGATAAGTCAGCCATGGGCATGGGATATTCATCTTTAGGCGTAGCTCCATTAATGTTTCTATAGTTAACGCAACATCGTACTGCCTTAGTTATAGCTTTTAATATAGGTACAATGTTGGCCAACCACTCGACATATTTACTGACCTAATAAATCCAGCCTTCACTAGCCTCTCAATCTCTTCCTTGACTTTTTCCTCAACTTCTTTCGACATCCTCCGTGGTGCTTGCTTCACAAGTTTATATCCTCCTTAATAGGCATTCTGCGTTTTACCAAGGTTGAATCTAAACTTGGCATCTTGATGTAATGCCAAGCAAAACAATCTTTGAACTCATGAAAAAGGTTGACTATCCTTGCCCGGTCCTCCACTCCTAGCAAGCTGCTGATTTGTATAGGCCTTGGATCTCCCTTCGTCCTTAAATCAATGGTCTCTAAGGGGTCCTGCACCTCTGGTGGTGGCTTGTCGGGCTCTGCACACAAGAATTTGACTAACTCTGGATTTTTAGGCAAGTCTTCTAGCCCATCCAGATCATATATACATTCAGCCATTTGTATGGCCACTTCCAGCTCCTTCCTAAAAAACTCTTCTTCACCTATGTTCTCGCTACTTGAAGCTTCTTCTTCTTGTTCGTCGGCCAAGGTCTCCTTTTTTTGTTTTCTCTCTCTCTCCTATACACCAACAGTCTTTTGATTACGGACCTGACTGCAGCTACTTAGTCTTTTCTTCTTTGTTTTGTCATTACTGGTGTTGGGGAGTTGGTATAATATGGGGCCTATCCCATTCTTCCTTAGTGAGGAATAGCCCTTATTCTAGAAGCTTTTGGGTCGTCACCATAGTTGGGCGACTGTTCTTATCAGCTTCTAAGCATTAGAGAATCCCAATACTAAGATTATAAAAATTGGCTTCTACAACATTAGCTATGAGGAGGAATGGTCGTGACTCGGCCTCCACCATCTCCCAAAATCTTGGTCCCATAACTCATTCCTCATGGTAAACTGCTACTTATTGATGCAGGGTAGAAAGCACCGAGAGACTTTGATGAATCCAATCTCGGCCTAATAAATTTCCATAAGTGGAAGTGCTATCCACAACGAAGAAGGCTAGCATGATTTGTTTGGAACCCAAGTCAACCTCCAAGGGCAATATCCTATGAGTTCTAGTGATGGCTCCAAAGAAGTTAGAAACTGTTAAGTCCATGGGGATGAAATCATCCTCACCTCTGCACATCCTTTTCATCTGCTTGTATGGCAACACATTGACCACAACCCTTCAATCGATCAACACCCTCTTGAAGGGTACTCCTTCCATATGAGCAGTTACATAAATAGGGTTGAGATGGTTGGCCATGGTTAAACTTAGGCAACCGAAGGCCATCATGTCTGAGTACACTAACTCAAGCTCCTTCTTTGTAAGCTCGGGCAAACCCATTCTTTCTGACTCATCTTTTCCTGCATCTTCAACACTAACATGTGTCACCATGGGTTCTGTCACCAAGTAATCACCCTTCATAGTGGCAGGTTAATCAGGCTCAGTACAAAACATGGCAGATAAAACATATGTCATGTTTACATGGAAGTTGCTATGTCCAGGTAAGTATTCATTCCTGCCCCCAATGTGGTCCATGAACTCATTTAACCAAGCCTGTGCTTCTTCTGGCAACATCAGCTCGGGCAACCTTTCTTCCCGAGTCACGCCAAAGTTATGTGCCTACACTAGGCTCTCACAGAGAGTATCAACTAGCATGGTGGGGGTAATCCTCTCTCGAGTGAGATAGTTCCAAAACATATGGGTTCTGGGCTCTATCTTGGTGTAGGCATCATCACCATATCTTCTTGCGCTTTGTTCAAGATCTTGTACTTTCCTGGGTGCAGGTTTTGCTGTACGTGATCCTCTTCCACTTCGCTCTTGCTATTAGCCTTCTCTACCTCATTCTTGGTTCTCCAATGAAGTTGACGTCTTCCCCTGGGAGGTGCATTTTCAAACTTCACATTTTCAGAAGTTTCTGAGGCAGTGGGGACTTTCAATGAGTTCATGTGGGTTTTGTGTTACCTCTGGACCCTTCTGATCATAGAGGCTCCCATTTCTTTGATAGGCCTCCCATCATTTCCAACCACGTACCATTTCTTCCCGAGTCGGGCAAGATTCTTCTTAGTGACTGGATTCATTATCCTTTCCCTTCTCCTAACATCTCCACCAACACAACTTGGTTGGGGTGGCCTCACCTCTACCCATCTTGGTAGTTTGGCTTTTTTGTCCTTCATTTCTTCCGAAGCTTCGTAGTTTCTGAATACCTCTGACAAGCCCTTTGGTTGAAAGTCTCTTCCCAACCTTTGGAAAACATTCCTGGAGGTTTCTTTCTCAACTGTCTATATGATATTCATGCGGGCTTCTTGCTCTTCTTTTTCTCTTCTCCTGATTAACTCCTGATCAATAATAGCTCCTGATGTGAGCACTTCCAACTCACATTCATTTGCTGCATAATACCATTCCTTTAATGATGGCTGCTTTAGGCTTCTCGAGCAACTTGATAGTTCATTCAGTTGGCCTATTAACTTGCCTCATTTTTGCCCTTACTTCCCAAGTGGCCTTCCCTTTCCTTTTTTCAGCCCACGTCAAGTTGATCATATTTATTGGGGCTTCTGGGAAGGGATCCATGTTAATCATCATGTTGGTCTGAGGTTTCTCCAACAGAAACTTCCCTTTCACTATAAAGTCTTGTATCCAATCTCTAAACTAGACACAGTTGGTTATAGAGCGATTGAAAGTATAATGCAGTTTGCAATACTTCTTCCCTCTCGGTTCTTTAGGCTTGGGCAGCTTTTTGGTGCTGTCGGCCATAATCGCTCTCGCCCGAACCAACTTCTCATAGATCTTTGCGGCTTTGGTTAAGTCAAAGGAATAACTCTAGTATTTGGGAGGTTTCATGGGGACAAATTCTCCATCATTCATGACCACCTTCTGATCCTTGACTGGCTGAACTAACCCTTTCGCTATCAAAGGTTTGAAGGGGGTAGTTATCTCTGCCGCGCACATCCATTCTATCTCCTCTATGGCCATTATTGTCTTCTGGCTCTGCTTTTTCAAACTCCACTTGGTGAATGGCTGCTTTGCTTTTGTAGAAATAAGAAGCCTTAGATGAGTGCTTCACTTGCTGTTCTTCAAGCAACAACTTCTTATACTTGGTGGCCGCAATCACCAACTCTTACAACTCATTGAATTGCACATCATAAAACTTTTTCCTCAAAAACAATCTCAACGCCTTCTGAGCAATGGATATGAGCTGTGCATGATTTATAGGGAATTTGCACCTCATCCGTGTCCTCCTGAACGTCATCATGAAGTCTTCAGTAGACTCATGCTTATATTGCTTGACTTCTACCAGATCGTTGATAGTCATCTCAGACTCGACCCTGTAAAATTTCTCATGGAAGGCCATCTCCATTTGTCCCCAGTCGACAATAGAATTAGGAGGCAACAGAGAGTACCACTGAGATGCTAGGCCCACCAAGAAATTTCCAAACAATCTTAATTTATAATTAGGATTGTCCTCAAATGCCACACAATGGTTAGAGAACTTGAAAATGTGATCTTTGGAGCATACAGTGCCATCATCTCCACTAAAAGTGGGAAATGCGGGCATCTTGAAGTTGAGGGGAAAATGATTATGTTCATCAATGTACTCTAGGTATAGCTTTTAGTAGGTGATCCTGAATAGCGGGCGAGCTTCGGGTTGAGCATTCTGGGCCACCATCCTCCTCAACTCGGCTAGCTCATCTATGAGAAAGTTTCCTTCCTTGGTTCCCACTTTGGACTTCGGTCATTGCCTAAGAAAGTTTCCTTCCTTGGTTCAGGCTTTCTCCACCTGGCATTCACTCCTAAACTAGCCAATGATGGGGGCCTGTAAGGAGGAGGCTTGTCTGCCTTGGTAGGTTCGCATTTTCTACTGAATTCCCCGATCAACTGGGGCATCCCGTACTTCGTCCTTTCTTGCCCGATCTGCCCCCTATTGTCTGATGAAAATAATAGAGGGTCGGGCAACTCCACTTTTAGAATCTCTTTCTAACACAGGTTGACTGGCTCCAGATCCTTCCTTGTTTTTATCTTTACCATTCTTTTCTTCGAGCAAAAGAAAGAATGAAATAACTGGTTCCTTCTCCGGGCTGGCTTCCTTTATTAGTACCCTGGAATAACCATTTTTGGAGTAGAGTACTCCAAATCTAGTATTCTCTGCAAACTCCCTATTAAAGAACAGAGTCTACTGACTTCTCCCCTGGTTTCTAGGGAAATCTTCTCCATACTTCTCAACATTTGTACCATGGTGGCTTGCAAGTCTTCATTGGTTACCATTCCCCCTAACTTCTCAGATGAGGTCGGGCTTCTCAGAACAACTAGTCCTTGTAAGGAATGGACATTCTCGGGGTGATCTGTCATGTTTGATGTTGGTAGACACTGGGGTGACCCATACTTTGTGTTCCACCTGAAGGTTTTCTCCTTCATTCTCATTCTTAGCATACAAGACTAAATGGGTCCCACTGGGCATGCTAAAACTATCTTCGGGCAAGAATTTCTTAGGAGAGGGCTCCTCGGCACTCAGCACAGCTCCCCAAGGGATTGGCACTTTGGATGTGTAATCGAGCTCTTGCTTGCTAATGCACTACAAGGAGAGAACAAAGTTAGTTCTGAAAGGTGCCTTTGTGGGGCCTTAGGTGTAGGCCTTGAGGCTCGTAATCAAAACTAAGTGCTAGGCGTGCCACTGCTATCTCAGTATAGTAGATGTAGAACAAGATTTTGTTTAGTCGATTACTTGCGCCCAAAGTTACTTGGACTTCTTGTTATCAAATGATCATCGTGGATGGGTTAAGTCCACATTAAGTTCTTTTTCATACCTTGTGACCAAGGACTTTTAGTTCATAGTCTTGTATGTTCAAAGGAAGGGAGTCTATATCCCCTTAAGCCATTTACTTGGTTCTAGATTGGTTTTAAATAAAAGCACATCCATTAAACTGACTAGACCTAGGTGCAAATGAGACCCTTAAAGTAAGAAAGCTAATAGGTTGGTTTGAATACATGATAGAGAATACATTAAGCAGTAGATCTATTAACTTAGAAAACAAACAAAGAGCTTTGAGCAAGATTTCACCTTGTCGGACAAGGTTGAACCTCTTGCGATCACTTTTCTTTGAGTTTACATGGGTTGTATGCTAAAAAAAGGGGTGGATGGTAAACAAGTTTACACAAGGGAATCGATACTACGCCACTAGGGGTGATAGCAAAGGTTTAAACTTGATAAGAGATAGCTTGTCACTACAAAGGGGACTGAAGCTGGGTTGATTACAACTTTTGGATGCAAATATGGCTTGAGAGCAGAGTTTGTATGTATGTTTGTTTGATTGGTTGAATGTCCTTGTCTCTGGGCCTTCTTCTTCCTTTTATAGATGAATTAGCCCGACTGCTGTGTCTTTGCTCTTGCCCAAAAATATATGAAGGGTAGTGAGTCATCAGCTTTTTACTTGTATTGCCACTGAAAAGTTCTTTTTGGCTGATTGTGAGTCAGTCCCCATCACCTGTCATTTAAACCATAGGCATATGGCCTATGCATTAATTGAAGGGAAAAGATGAGAATTCATGTGGGATTTCTAGTGACTAGCATGCATATACAATTCAAAATTCATATACATAAGCAGCGGAAGCA
>JAOTRO020184096.1:0-11064 GCA_028566515.2 Pyracantha coccinea | reverse complement strand
TGTAATAGGGTTTATGTACACCTCGATGCTGTTTCCTTTCCTAATTGCGTGGAGAATGACCAGATTTTCCAGCAACCCGGTTGGTACACAAGCTCAATGATCCTTGTGACAATATATCTTATCAAAGAGTTATCTTCAATTAGAGGAATGAAAAAAATGGTTGATGGAGAAGCCCTGCATTCTTTCTTTCAAGGTAGTAGAAGAAAATGGGCAGATAAAGGGTTTCGGGTTTATTACATCCATTATCAAGCTCTTGAAAGAATCTGCCAACTTGAAAGGGCTTAAAGATGGACATTTCAAACAAGAACAGGATATGTTTGCAATTCTCAGCTGTAAACACATAAATGAACCTCTCAAAATCAAGATAGAGTTATTCCCTTACAATTTCCAGAAGCTGCTTCTTATAGTTCTTTTCCTACCCTTGGTTACTGAGCAGGATAATGCTTGGAAAATTGCCATATTATTCTATGAAGCTGCACTAGATACTATAGTATTACAATTCTTCTTTGGAGCTATTGAGTGTATGAAAGGCTAGTGTGAGTATTGTTGTACGAGAGAGAGCTACAAATGACAATGTGCCTGATACCAGGACTTAGGCCATTTTGTTTAAAGATCATTATTTCATGGTCAAGGAGATGTTATATTTGGCAGAGATGAATAAACATTTTCTTGATGATGCCTACTTATCTGGTGTCTTGCCACTTAATCCACAAAAGTCATTGATTGCACAGACCTCTTACTTCAAGAAAGTCATTTCCATGGTTGCCACCAATCTAACAAGTTCCCTAAATCTAGAGATTGAGGTCAAGCTTCTTTTGCAGGGGGATGGAACAACAATTGCTTCAATGTTGCTTTTCTTATTTCATGGAATGCATTTCAAGGAGCATGGGAAATCTGGGACGAAAGTGGCACTACAATTTGTGGCTGAAACTGAGCAGCAATGTGGTACCGTGAATGCAGTGAGGCAGTACTTGTGGTTGTTTGAAGAATTTCCTCTATAAGTTATGCATGCTTATGTGGATTCCTTCAATTTCAGAGGTAGTGGTCATGCTGTGCTAATTGTTCAGAGACATCACTTTGCTTCCTACTTGGAAAGGGAATGGCAGTGCTCAACCTATGATATTCAAGTAAAAAATGTGTCAATTGGAGCCGTTATGTGAACTCAAAAATGAAACAAAAGAATCGAAAGGGCCACGAGGAGGCACACGTAATTTTCTCATGTCCAAACTATAACAAATGCTAAAACCCAAAGTCTGGGCACCTGCTCAACTCAACTAAGATACACAACTATCCTAAGTCCGCCTTCAGCCATCACTCATCACAATAGCCTGCTGAGGAACTTGATCAGTAACTTTATATTTTTTCTTGTAGCCTCATCACCAGTGAATCCCAGAATATCAAGCTTATATTCTGCAAAGGTACAAAGAAAAAAACCACATTAATTCTAAAGATACGAAGGGAAAAAAAACAGCCACGGAAACTATGGAGAAAAAGAACGAAAAATATGTAAGCGCTTGGCAACTAGGATCACCTCAATATTCTTCAAGGTGAAAATCAAAGTGTATACGGACTTCTGAATCTGTTCTGTATTCTCAGGAGTCATAACAGATGAATTCAACCTTCTGCAAAAAATGAGATTGGAAAATCAAACGATTTGGGATATTTAAAAAGGTCATCATAAAACTATCTCAAAACACCATATTATGACCAGAATCTCTATAGTCTGCACATTAAAATCTAAGAATTTCAAAGCACAACCTAAACAACCACAGTCAGCATCTACGACCATGCTGGGATGATTCTAAATTTCTAACGGATATGCTTTTACTAGAAGTTCTTGTTTTCCGAAACACAAAATTCATTATTACAAATGTATAATAGCTCCCTATTGTTGTGATTCTGTATTTGATCTGGTATTGTGATAAAATGGAATGAATGAACAACAAGGAATTGAAAGGATTAACAATGGGGAGATTTCGAAGGGAATGATGTTCTCTGCAAAATCTAGCAGAGCACATTCTATCGCTTCACTTCTAACCAAAACGCACACACTCGGTGCTTACATTACCGTTAGAATCCAAGGTGGATTTTCTCTCATTACAAAACAATCTCAGCCCTTCATCTAACTAGTTGCTAGGATTACAACACCTGGCATTATTTGCCTTGATACCATATAACTTCTCACTTGGTATTTTAACTCAAGTGCATACACACACTAATACAAAAACTTATTCCTAATCAACTGTAGACTTACAATTCAACACTCCCCTTTAAGTCTAAAGCTGATTTCACTCCAAGTTTGCTTCTGAGAAGATCAAATCGATCCTTTGCGAGAGGCTTCGTGAAGATATCTGCCAATTGTTCTTCTGTTGGGCAATAAACCAAATCAATGATGCTTTCCAGCAATGCATCTTTGATAAAATGGTACCTCATGTCAACGTGCTTGGTTTTTTGATGAAACATAGAATTCTTGGTAATGGCAATGGCAAAAGTGTTATCATAGTGAAGAGAAGTAGCTTCAGTTTGTAATTCTCCAAAATCTTCCAGAACAAACCTCAGCCATATTGCTTGAGTTGTGGCTTCTGATGCACTTATGTATTCAGCCTCTGCAGTTCAAAGTGCAACACAGTTTTGCTTGATTGAAGCCCAAGAAAACACACCACTACCAAAGGAAAATGCATATCCTGATGTACTCTTGTTGTCCTCCAATGAACCACCCCAATCACTATCACAGTAGCCAATTCAACAAGCTCTTCTTCCCTTCACATACTCTAGGCCATAATCCAGAGTCCCCTTGATGTATCTAAGTACCCTCTTTGCAGTTCCATAATGCCTATTAGTAGGGCAGTGCATAAACCTAGCCAATAGACTTCATGCATAAATTATGTCAAGCCTTGTAGCAGTGAGATATAGAAGGCTCCCCATAATACTCCGATACATTTCCTCACTCGCAGATCCACTTCACATCATCTTTAGATAACTTCTCAATTGCTACAAGAGGAGTTGTAACAATCTTTGCTTCATTTAAACCAAACTTACTCAGCAAGGAACTTGCATACTTCTTCTGATGAATGAAGATGCTCGAGTCAGTTTGAATCACTCCCATCCCAAGGAAGTGATGGAGAAGTCCCAAGTCTGTCATCTCATACTTCTTTTTTATATCTTCCTTGGAACTCTTCTAGCATTGATTTAAAATTGCTAGTGTAGACTATATCATCCACATAGATAGAAACAATCAAGATATCTTCTCCCCTTGCCTTTATATATAATGTTGGTTCACTCAAGCTCTTCTCGAAACCACACTGTGAGAAGTAGGTATCAATTTCTCCATACCAGGCTCTTGGAGTCTGTTTTAGACCATAAAGAGCCTTGTGAAGCTTGTACACCTTGTCCTCCTTGCCTTTGACTACAAAGCCTTCAAGTTGCTCAACATAGACCTCTTCTTGTAAAACTCCATTCAAGAAAGCTGAATTCACATCTAACTGGTACAATTTCCAGCTCTTTTGTGCAGCCAAGGCTATTAAGGTTCTAATAGTATCCAACCTAGCAACTGGTGTATAGGTCTCATTGTAGTCCAAACCAGGATTTTGTGCATAGCCCTTTGCAACCAATCTTGCTTTAGTTTTCAACACTGAACCATCAAGATCTAACTTGGTTTTGTAAACCCATTTAACTCCTATAACAGGTTTCTCAGTTGGTCTATCGACAAGTTTTTGGGTACCATTCTTTTCAATCCTGGACAACTCATCCTCCATTGCTTTTAACCAACACTCATCTTATTTAGCATCTTCATATTTCTCTGGATCCATGATACACAGATTACATTGAGCCAATACTTCATCCAGTTTCCTCCATCTCAGTGGTGTATGGTCAAATGCTTGAGTGTGCCTTTCATTCAAATTTGACATGTTCACAGATTCACTTGAAGTGGGTGTCTTAGATTGAACTTCAGAGTCTCCAATACTAAGAACTCTCCTAGATGGAGATGATGCAGATGATGTAGGCAACAACACCATCCAGTGACTTCTGTCTGTGCTTGTGTCACCATAAGTAAAACTTCCAGTAGTGGGAGTGAGTCTGAGTTCTCTTCCCAATTCCAGGCAGCTTCTTCATCAAATACAATGTCTCTTAACAAGACTAGTTTCTTGGATATTGGATCAAATACCCTATACCCCTTCTCACAGGTTGCATATCCCATAAATACTCCTTTGAAGCTTTTAGGCTCAAGTTTATGCCTATGTTCACTTGGAACATGTACATAGCATAGTGCACCAAATATTCTCAGGTGTGCAATTCCTGGTTTCCTCCCAGAATAAGCTTCGAAAGGTGTGATATTGTTCAAAGTCCTTGTGGGACATCTATTTAGGATATATACGCATGTATGGACTGCTTCTACCTAGAAATAATATGATATCCTCTTCTCATGAAGCATGGATTTAGCCATCTCAATCACAGTTCTGTTCTTCCTCTCCACTGCTCCATTTTGCTCTGGAGTATATGCAAGAGTGAACTGTCTTTGTATCCCTTCTCTCTCACAAAACAAATCAAATTCTGATGACTTGAACTCCCCTCCTCTATCACTTCTCAGGCACTTTACTTTAAATCCACTCTACAGTTCTACCATGGCTTTGAATTTTTTTAAACAATTGAATGCTTCAGACTTGTATCTCAGGAAATAAACCCAAGTCATTCTGGTAAGATCATCTATTAAGAGCATGAAGTAATTATTTCCAGCAATTGACTCATTCTTCATGGGTCCACGTAAATCAACATGTATGAGTTCAAGTGGAGCATTAGCTCTTTGCACTTGATCTCTTGAAAACTCTTCTCTATGTTGTTTCCCATATTGGCAGCCTTCACATACATCACTGTGATCTTCAAGTTGAGGCAAACCATGCACCATATCTTTGTCTCTCAACTGTTTTAGACCACCAAAATGTAGATGTCCAAGTCTCCTGTGCCAAGTTTCAATAGAATGAGTGACATTAGACTTCTATGCAATCTGATTCTCAGATAGTAAAGTCAATGGATAACATTTGTTCAATTTCTTCTTTTTCTTTCACAACCAAGCAATCCAGTGATGGACCATCAAACACATTGAACATTCCACCACCAAACACCAAGAAATATCCATGCTCATCCATTTGACCAACATTGAGCAAATTCTCTTTTAAACCAGGAAGGTATATTACTTCTGTAACATACTTTTTTCCCTTACTTGTATCAATAACTAAGGATCCCATTCCTGCAACATTCACAAGGTCTTCAGTTGGCATTTGAACTTTGCCAGCTACGTTGGTTCTCACATCAACAAGCAATTCCACATTTCCTGTCATGTGGTTGCTACAACCACTGTCAATGTACCACTCTCCATTTACTTTGGTCTCAGTAGTTGCATTATTGGCATAAAACAGATTCCCAATCACTTCCACTTGGTTTGCACTGTTTGCCTTTTGCACTGTTTTAGTTGTAGTGCATTCTCTAGGCCAATGCCTAAACTTATCACAATTGAAGCATTGTGGTTTCCCTTTGTATCTGTACTCACCAAAATGGTACTTAGAACACTTTGCACTGAGGCTCTGTAACCTCTTGGCTCACTAACTGACATGTATTCATATTTTGATAAGTGTTCACAGAAGAACTTAGGCTTTGATTCCCATTTCTTGCCCTTTGAATTCCAGTTTCTCTGAAATTTGGATGAACCAGAATGAGTACCACCCTTGTTTTGTCTTTTGAATTCACAGAGAATGAGGCAAAAGCTCTCTCAATGGTGTCAACACTGTGCAAATCAAATTGTTGCTCTTGGCTCTTCAAAATCGCCACAACCTCTTGCAATTCTACAGTCTCCAAACATTTTGTATTCTCAATGACCAGGCGTATAGGATCATATGGCTTACTAAGGCTAATCAAAACTTTCTGTACTAGTCTCTCATTGGAAAGAATTTCACCAAATGTTTTCATTTGATTAATCAAGTCGTTTAGCCTAGTAAGATATCCGGACAGAGTTTCATCATCACGCATCCTAGCATATTCGAATTCACATCTTAGATTTTGCAATTTCACAGACCCGGACAGCGTGTCATCATCACACATCCTAGCATATTCGAATTCACGTCTCAGATTTTGAAATTTCATAGACTTTACCTGATCACCACCGTGATATTCTCCATACAACAAATCCCACGCCATCTTCGCTGACTCGGCATTTGCGATTTGTGGGAAGATTTGATCCGAAACTGCATTTTGAATGATTCCCAGAGCCTTTGCGTCCTTCATCAACACAACAGCCATTTCTTCATCTCCATCATCCTCTGATGATCCTTCAACCTTCTTCTTCAAATCAGAAGTTTTAACTCCCTTCTCCACCAGATTCCACAACCTAAGTGATTTGAAAATCGTCACCATCTTGATTCTCCAGAACTCGTAGTTCTCACCGGAGAAAATTGGAGTCCTCACTTTCGAGCCTCCAGATCCAGACATCTTTGGTCTGAATAAGTTGATTTCTCTTCTCAGATGGCAACAGAACTCCGACGACCTTCACCAAGCTTTGATTTAG
Organism: Pyracantha coccinea; assembly: GCA_028566515.2. Lineage (NCBI taxonomy): Eukaryota > Viridiplantae > Streptophyta > Magnoliopsida > Rosales > Rosaceae > Pyracantha > Pyracantha coccinea. The sequence goes on along the minus strand of JAOTRO020184096.1, from coordinate 4,508 downwards.
CTTAGTGAATTTACAGATTTAAGCCCACGCTTAGATGATCGAACCTAACTCTGAGGCCATGTTGTGATTCTGTATTTGATCTGGTATTGTGATAAAATGGAATGAATGAAGAACAAGGAATTGAAAGGATTAACAATGGAGAGATTTCAAAGGGAATGATGCTCTCTGCAAAATCTAGCAGAGCATATTCTATTGCTTCACTTCTAACCAAAACGCACATACTCGGTGCTTAGATTACCGTTAGAATGCAAGGTGGATTCTCTCTCATCACAAAACAATCTCAGCCCTTCATCTAGCTAGTTGCTAGGATTACAACACCTGGCATTATTTGCCTTGCTACCATATAACTTCTCACTTGGTATTTTAACTCAAGTGCATACACACATTAATACAAAAACTTATTCCTAATCAACTATAAACTTACAATTCAACACTCCTCTTTAAGTCTAAAGATGATTTCACTCCAAGTTTGCTTCTGAGAAGATCAAATCAATCCTTTGGGAGAGGCTTTGTGAAGATATCTGCCAATTGTTCTATGGGGCAATAAACCAAATCAATGATGCTTTCCTGCAATGCATCTTTGATAAAATGGTACCTCCTGTCAATGTGCTTGGTCTTTTGATGAAACACAGAATTCTTGGTAATGGCAATGGCAGAAGTGTTATCACAGTGAAGAGGAGTAGCTTCAGTTTGTAATTCTCCAAAATCTTCCAGAACAAACCTCAGCCATATTGCTTGAGTTGTGGCTTCTGATGCACTTATGTATTCAGCCTCTGCAGTTCAAAGTGCAACACAGTTTTGCTTGATTGAAGCCCAAGAAAACACACCACTACCAAAGGAAAATGCATATCCTGATGTACTCTTGTTGTCCTCCAATGAACCACCCCAATCACTATCACAGTAGCCAATTCAACAAGCTCTTCTTCCCTTCACATACTCTAGGCCATAATCCAGAGTCCCCTTGATGTATCTAAGTACCCTCTTTGCAGTTCCATAATGCCTATTAGTAGGGCAGTGCATAAACCTAGCCAATAGACTTCATGCATAAATTATGTCAAGCCTTGTAGCAGTGAGATATAGAAGGCTCCCCATAATACTCCGATACATTTCCTCACTCGCAGATCCACTTCACATCATCTTTAGATAACTTCTCAATTGCTACAAGAGGAGTTGTAACAATCTTTGCTTCATTTAAACCAAACTTACTCAGCAAGGAACTTGCATACTTCTTCTGATGAATGAAGATGCTCGAGTCAGTTTGAATCACTCCCATCCCAAGGAAGTGATGGAGAAGTCCCAAGTCTGTCATCTCATACTTCTTTTTTATATCTTCCTTGGAACTCTTCTAGCATTGATTTAAAATTGCTAGTGTAGACTATATCATCCACATAGATAGAAACAATCAAGATATCTTCTCCCCTTGCCTTTATATATAATGTTGGTTCACTCAAGCTCTTCTCGAAACCACACTGTGAGAAGTAGGTATCAATTTCTCCATACCAGGCTCTTGGAGTCTGTTTTAGACCATAAAGAGCCTTGTGAAGCTTGTACACCTTGTCCTCCTTGCCTTTGACTACAAAGCCTTCAAGTTGCTCAACATAGACCTCTTCTTGTAAAACTCCATTCAAGAAAGCTGAATTCACATCTAACTGGTACAATTTCCAGCTCTTTTGTGCAGCCAAGGCTATTAAGGTTCTAATAGTATCCAACCTAGCAACTGGTGTATAGGTCTCATTGTAGTCCAAACCAGGATTTTGTGCATAGCCCTTTGCAACCAATCTTGCTTTAGTTTTCAACACTGAACCATCAAGATCTAACTTGGTTTTGTAAACCCATTTAACTCCTATAACAGGTTTCTCAGTTGGTCTATCGACAAGTTTTTGGGTACCATTCTTTTCAATCCTGGACAACTCATCCTCCATTGCTTTTAACCAACACTCATCTTATTTAGCATCTTCATATTTCTCTGGATCCATGATACACAGATTACATTGAGCCAATACTTCATCCAGTTTCCTCCATCTCAGTGGTGTATGGTCAAATGCTTGAGTGTGCCTTTCATTCAAATTTGACATGTTCACAGATTCACTTGAAGTGGGTGTCTTAGATTGAACTTCAGAGTCTCCAATACTAAGAACTCTCCTAGATGGAGATGATGCAGATGATGTAGGCAACAACACCATCCAGTGACTTCTGTCTGTGCTTGTGTCACCATAAGTAAAACTTCCAGTAGTGGGAGTGAGTCTGAGTTCTCTTCCCAATTCCAGGCAGCTTCTTCATCAAATACAATGTCTCTTAACAAGACTAGTTTCTTGGATATTGGATCAAATACCCTATACCCCTTCTCACAGGTTGCATATCCCATAAATACTCCTTTGAAGCTTTTAGGCTCAAGTTTATGCCTATGTTCACTTGGAACATGTACATAGCATAGTGCACCAAATATTCTCAGGTGTGCAATTCCTGGTTTCCTCCCAGAATAAGCTTCGAAAGGTGTGATATTGTTCAAAGTCCTTGTGGGACATCTATTTAGGATATATACGCATGTATGGACTGCTTCTACCTAGAAATAATATGATATCCTCTTCTCATGAAGCATGGATTTAGCCATCTCAATCACAGTTCTGTTCTTCCTCTCCACTGCTCCATTTTGCTCTGGAGTATATGCAAGAGTGAACTGTCTTTGTATCCCTTCTCTCTCACAAAACAAATCAAATTCTGATGACTTGAACTCCCCTCCTCTATCACTTCTCAGGCACTTTACTTTAAATCCACTCTACAGTTCTACCATGGCTTTGAATTTTTTTAAACAATTGAATGCTTCAGACTTGTATCTCAGGAAATAAACCCAAGTCATTCTGGTAAGATCATCTATTAAGAGCATGAAGTAATTATTTCCAGCAATTGACTCATTCTTCATGGGTCCACGTAAATCAACATGTATGAGTTCAAGTGGAGCATTAGCTCTTTGCACTTGATCTCTTGAAAACTCTTCTCTATGTTGTTTCCCATATTGGCAGCCTTCACATACATCACTGTGATCTTCAAGTTGAGGCAAACCATGCACCATATCTTTGTCTCTCAACTGTTTTAGACCACCAAAATGTAGATGTCCAAGTCTCCTGTGCCAAGTTTCAATAGAATGAGTGACATTAGACTTCTATGCAATCTGATTCTCAGATAGTAAAGTCAATGGATAACATTTGTTCAATTTCTTCTTTTTCTTTCACAACCAAGCAATCCAGTGATGGACCATCAAACACATTGAACATTCCACCACCAAACACCAAGAAATATCCATGCCCATCCATTTGACCAACATTGGGCAAATTCTCCTTTAAACCAGGAAGGTATATTACTTCTCTAACATACTTTTTTCCCTTACTTGTATCAATAACTAAGGATCCCATTCCTGCATGCCTTTTGCACTGTTTTAGTTGCAGCGCATTCTCTAGCCCAATGCCCAAACTTATCACAATTGAAGCTTTGTGGTTTCTCTTTGTATCTGCACTCACCAAAATGGTACTTAGACCACTTTGCACCAAGGTTCTAAAAAACTCTAGGCACTAGTTGGGCGGCGAGCTGGGGCCTAGCGGCTATGCGGGGTCTAAGCGGGCACCTAGGTGGACTAGGCGGATTTAAGTAAATCCATTATATTTCTTTTAAATAAGTATCTGTTTATACTTCAAATATATATAATTTCATCATAAACTACAAAATAGAATGACATATATATTATTAAGTATTGGAACATGATGAGAAAAATGGGGAATAAGCCTATAATGTTTGTTATTTTAAGTATTCCACAAGTTTCTTACAATTTATTGAAAAAAAGAAAATTCAAAATGAAAGTTTTCTATTTTCTGTTTAAGTGAGTTGCAACCTAGGCGGGTCTGGGCGGGCTAAGCAGGTGCCTAGGAGGTCTAGGCGAACACCTCAGTAGGTTTAGGTGTCTTTTCTTAATTTTCAAATGCTTAGGCATTAATCGGGGCGGTGACCAGCCGCCCAGCACCTAGGCAGCGCTAGGGGTGGCGCTAGGCGGGGATTTTTAGAACAATGTGTGGGGCCCATGAGCCCTTTGGCCTGGCCCTCAGTTGGAGACGGTTTTCAGGTTATTTTCGGCCCTCTGGACCCTTCGGTTAGAGATGGCCTAAACTCTCAGCTTTGAAACTTTGCTGTGCTACAAAGAAGATCTTACGTATTTCTTTTTTGGTTTTTGGTCAAAATAATTTTTGAGATAGACGTAACTCCACATTTTGATCAGTGAAGTTTGAAATCAATAGAAATGGTCATGAATTTGCCTTTATTTTAGTCATTTTGTGAAAAATCTCTATTAAATAAGGACTAATATGACAAAATATCTTCAATTTTCGCCAAATATTTTGGTCCATTATTTATTAAATTCAAGGTATTTTTATAATTTTGATCCTTGTTCAACATAGATTTTTTATGCAATGACCAAGATGATTGACGGTGGACAAACTCGGAAATCACTTCAAATTATTTCA
>JAOTRO020184076.1:0-11065 GCA_028566515.2 Pyracantha coccinea | reverse complement strand
GTTCACTTAGGGTTTTGGGTTGGGTTTTAGAATTAGGAAATTGGGTTTAGGTAAATGGGCCAAGGGGTTTAGGCCTAAAGTTCACTTAGGGTTTTGGGTTGGGTTTTAGAATTAGGAAATTGGGTTTAGGTAAATGGGCCAAGGGGTTTAGGCCTAAAGTTCACTTAGGGTTTTGGGTTGGGTTTTAGAATTAGGAAATTGGGTTTAGGTAAATGGGCCAAGGGGTTTAGGCCTAGAGGGTTTTGGGTTTATAGGTTAATGGGTTAGGGAATTGGGTTGATAAAGGGGCTTGGGGTAATTAATTGGGTTTGGGCTTGATCCGAAATTTGGGCTTGGGTCACAAAGGCCCAAGGTTTGAGCTGGGTTTCTGATTCCGGGTCCGGTTGACCCTTTTTCAGGCCAAGTTTTTGGCCGGTTTCTGGGTTGATTTTCCTAGGCCGATTTATGGGTTGACTTTCCAAGGCTCATAACTTCTTCGTTACTCATCCAAATCAAGTGATCCAAACATGAAAGTTGTAGTACTCGACGAGATGAAGAGATTGATACCCTACACTATGGCCAAATCGCCGTTTTTTGTCCGGAAAACGCCTCGAAAGGGGCGGTACTAGCCGAAAAACTGGTTTTGGGCCTAAGGTTTGGGCAATTTTCGAAGCTTTGTAACTTTTTCATTTCTTAACCAAATTGAGTGATTCCAACAGCAAAAATGTATATAGGAATGTGGAGAAGAGATTAATACCAAGTAGGCACCGAGTGGTGGCCGGAGTTGGCCGGAAAATGGCCTGAAAAATGGCCAAATGACCACGGTTATCGCCGGAATCTGGGTATATGATCCGAGTTCGTTTCTGTGATTCAAACGTATACATAACTTAAAACAAGCTTCAATCTAACCCTAAAACACATCCCAAGGGTTTTTAGAAGCTTACCAACGTTGGAAAATCACGAAACTCGACGGAGAAGACGATGAATAGTGTCGGCCGAAGGTGAGGGAAAGGTTTGGGGGGGTTCTTTCTTCGATTCCAAAAACACATGGGGAATGGTGGTGATTTGTAGCTGCTCTGTGTGTGTTTCAGAGAGGAGAGGAAGAGTAGTAGAGACAGAGCACGGCAAGAGAGGGAGAAAGATGGAGAAAATGAGAGAGAGGTGCAGCAGAGAGTTTCGGGGAGAGAAAGAGAGAGTGAGGGAGAAGAGATAACTGAGAGAGAAGGGAGAGAGAGAGACCGGGGACACAAATCAGGGGTGGGCTCCTTGGGCTCACCAATTAAGATCCAAAAACAAATTTTAAAAGAAAAAGATCTAGCCCAATGTGCAATTTCACGAAAATACTCCATTTTATCGGGACGGGTAGTAACATTTTAATACACTTCGCAGCTACGGCTTGCTGCTACTAGCTATGTAACGAAGGATATCACAGGACCTGGAGATTATGGTGGCTTCCCAGCTGTAAGTATCATCTTGTACATTTCTTCTGAAAAACATGAGAATAAAAAGAAATTTGTTTTCACATATTGTGTTTGAGTACCAAGTATATGGAGCTGGAACTGGGTGATGGTTGGATGTTTGGGATATATAAATGACGTAATTTGGTTGTGTTTTAGGTTCATCTCCATGAGTGGCGAAGACAAGTTGCAAACTACCGTCGGACATAAAAAAAGTGGAACGGAAAATCAGGTGCACTCTTATCTGGCACCGAAATTTTGGAGGGAATTTTGGTTTGGTTCACGCCAGCTCTCTAGGCTCTTGGTTTATATTAATATTAGGCACAAATCAAGAACTTATTCTCAAATCTACTGTTTTATTATCAAATTGAGAAATTGTTGAATTGCGTGATCTACTAGAATAACAATTGGAACAATTCTGAGTATATTATAAGCAACAATGTGAAAGTAAGGTAAGCCATATTGTAAGTTTACAAGAAAACATCTAATCTAGTAATCGTCGGCTATTGCTCCTTCTCCATTTCTTGGAAGAATAGCTTAGCTTAATTTTTTTCTTCTTACCAGAAATCTTACCATCTGAACCAATTGATAATTTACCTTGCAAGTCTAGCCCATGATGCTTACTCTTCACTCCCCATGTTTTATACCGAACCCGAGAAAGTAAAGCCACCTTCAATTCTGCGGTTGCATTCAATAGGGAATTGCGAATAGTTTTCCAAAGTCGTGGGTTGACATCTACATAATCAATCACTTGACGGGTTTTACCTCTTCCTTGATGAAAAGCTGGTATGTGTTTCTCCCCAACACTATCCGACCCATACAAGAACGTTAAAACTGTCTCGTCATACAAAATACTAGAGTCTTTGTTACGATTTTCAATTTGAAGGGCATATGAGAAAGAACCATTGTATGTGCCGTCCTCTAAATCGGATTTTGGGATGTTGATATCAACAATGGTATACTCAGGGTCCTTTGGACGTAAGGCCAGCCATAGACAGAGGGCTAGGAGTCCCAGGAGAACTAGAAATTGCAGAGCCCAGCAGTAGAAATTCTTTGTTTCGCACATTTCTCCGTCTGAGGATTAGATGGACTTCAGATTTTTAAATGAATTGGGTTGCACTAGTAGTTTATATGAGGAGGAGAATAAAGGGAAAAGAAGGAATATCAAAGGAGGGTGCTTGTAATCTAAGTTAAAGAGCATATGTTCTTTTCTTCTTGACATTGGAGGATAAAGTCTGATACATTTATAGGTCACAGGAAACTGTAATCCTTGGAGGAGAAGGAACGCGGTTTGGCAAAGCTTTTCTCACAATTTGGACCCATTTTATAACAACAATTGGATTTGTTCATGATTCTGATTAATGTCTAGGATTAATATCTTGATTATCCCCTAAATACCCTTGGATCCGATTTGAAGACGAATCAAATGACATCGTAAGCTTCATTAAGGCAGTGTTTATGCTTTGAGGAAGCACAAATCATATGGATCATATTGGAATTTGAGACAAAATATAATTCTTTTCTTGCATCCAAATAGCTCATATTAGTACATGATCATCTTTTAGTACGAATGTTTTACACGATTTGGAAAGAGAAGCTGAAGATTTTTGTAACTTTCTTCTGCGCAAAAGATTAAAGATTTATTTTCTTTTTTACATCCCAGAAAACGTGGAAAGCATGTGGAAAATTGCGCAACATTTGCATTTGACGGGTAAAAAACTAAAGGTCTTGTTTTTTGGGTTAAAAACTAACACGTGTCATGTGAAGAAGTGAAAATATCCAAATGTAAATGTTAGTGCAGAAGTTGTTGCCACTCCTCAAATTGTTATAGAGGAATAATAGTTAAAGGAACAAGAAAAGAAGAGGAAAATTATGCTTGAAGGCCTTCCTAGGCGTTTTAATTCATCAGCACTTTGTCGTGTTTTTCATAAAAACCGTTGAGGTTCTAAAAATTACACTACTAATTTCTGAGGTTTCAATTCGTTCACATTTTTTTTAAGGTGGAACAACAACGATTTTATTAGAATATTAAGAAACACTTCAAGAACACTTGAATTGAAAAGATTTCCACCCCGAATTCAATAATTTGAACCAATTAATTGAGAAAGATTGTACAAAATGAAATAAATCACACGTCTCCTGTGGTCACTCGGCAAATCAAAAGCAAATAACCCCAAAACAATGGGAAAAGAGAAACACCAACCAGTTTATAATTAGAAAGAAAAAAAAAATCCCCACTCAGGTGAAATACACAGGGCATCTCCTGTCTTTAGAAATGGGCAAAATCAAGCCGTCCGGGCCCACATCAACATCACAGGTGGCGTGCATCCGATGGCGCTTGCTATACCAAGCGCGAATCTTAAATCTGATCGCAGCCGTAAATTCAAGCCGAAACACAACCGTTCCTCTTTTACGATCATTCAAGAACTCCGTCCAACGCTGGTTATTAACCGTTAAGGTGGCCCCACTAAACGAACCCATCACGATCGTCGTATTCTTCGAACCCTGATAAAACGGTTGCAGTAAACCCGTTATTGACCCGATCCGTTGGTCCCTATAATACACCGTCCCATCCATCGAACCATAATATATGCCAATATCATGGTTCGCGTTACGGGCTGTGGCATTGAACGTTATCTCAGCATTTTCGAACCCGGTTTCTTGAGCCAAACCCGGAACCGAAAATGCATGGATATGAAATCTTGGGCGGTGGGGACGTAGACTGAGCCATAGTATGAACGCTATGATGCCAACGATGAGGAGGAGGCCTAAGAACATGGTGCATATGACCTTGGAGACCCGGGTGGTGAGACTTTCGCGGACGCGGTGGGCGTAGTACCGGGCGGTGTGTTGACGCTTCATGGGTCGTTGTTGCTCTGGGGTGGCGTACTCGATCGGCAACTGGTTGGAGTTGTACATTTTCTGGGAGAAAAAATGTACGAGAGGAGGGTTTTGGTGAGTAGGATAGAACTGTTAGTTAATGGAGTTGGTTTTATATATGTTGTGTGAAGTGAAGAAGGTGGCGGGGAATTGAAGGGACGTTAAAGCATTTTGGTTCTTTTGCACGGAGAAAGAAAAGAATAGGTATATTCATGCATTGTATACGAAAGAATAAAGGTTTCCTACGGATTCCGGAAAGTATATGTACGTATTCTAAAATGAACAAAATCCTGTGAAAATCGTTTCTAATCATGTTTAATACAACAATTTTGGGATACCGAGAACGTATAATGTTTCTGATGAATTTGATACTTGATTATGGTGGACTCAATGTCTAGAGTAGTTTAGAGGTGGCAAATCAACTCATTGAGTTGTTAGTGGGTATCCACTAAAACACATTTAGTTTGATTTCACCTTACATCATCATCATCACTACCGATCTCACCTCTATATGATGGTTATATCAAATTAAACGGATCTTAACAGGTATCTATTAATAACCCAATGGATTAATCCGCCACCTCTTGTGTAGCCTAATTTATATTCTTCTTAGAGTAAATATTTTGTTGTTAAAAAATAAAATAAAATAAAAAAACAGTATAAGACCCCCGGTCAGTTAAAAAAAAAAAACACTCACTCTCTTCCTAAGCCTAAAAGACCCGGGCCGACCCAACTAACCCAATTTCCAAACGTTATTCACTAACTCCCAAGCCCAATCATGCATCGACCCCAACGCACTCTACCACCACATGGTCCACCTCTTCCACCATCACCGATTTTAATAGTTTTTGTCCAAAATTTTCAATTAATAATATAGGGACGTTAAACATTGAAATTGATGTTTATTGGCTAAAAAATTTGGACTCTTAATATTAGAAATTGGGATGCAGTTTATAAATTTTTTGATATTGATTGACTATGTAATGGTTAATTCATATATTTTTTAGCTTCAATAAACGATGAATTATTATTTTTAATTGATATAGAAGATCAGTGATTAAATGATAGTTTAATTGTTTATATCAAGAAAGATGTTTTTTCTTGTATTGATAATAGAACTATCATGAAAAGTTTTCATAGTATGAAACATCGTCGTACGTAAACAAATTTAATCTTTGCGGTTTGTAATCTTGTTTGAACCATGGATATTAATGAACGTAAAAGTGGTTTACATCCTATGTATAGATCCCCAAGATTGGAGTTGCTCTTATAAAAACAGTCCCAAACATATCCCGGTTACAAGAAATCATTTCATTATTTAATATTTATCAACATGCAGACCTAGGCTATAATCTGTACTAGAGACTATAGACTATGACAGATCACCCCGTGTAATATGAGCATATAGCGAGAAGGTAGCCCCGCCCCCTCACCACCACCACCACCACCACACTGTGACGCTGTGACACTCCAGACACCCGTACGTTGTCTGTTTGTGCTAGTCATTTGCATTATTGCATGCAAAATAAATTAACGTACAACGCCAATTGCGCTGGGCTGTCTCGAGGTGGCTAATTTGAACAGCCATCGAGTCGCGACGAGAAAGCAGAATCGTCGTGCCAACCGACGCATCTGGATCCATCATCTCTGTGATTCTGTGTCTATTTGGAGTCTAGGTTTTAAATTAATTGATTGGTTAAGTTTAACTGCCCTTGATGTGGACGGTGAAGATGCTCTGCATGTGGGAGCGGGATCCCATTTTCTCCTCCCTCTTTTCATTCTGTAACGCATTCAGTAGCACTCCACAATCCACTCCCACAAAGTGTAATTTAATTATTAGAAAACTAGATTTTAATCATTAAACAAGATGAAGTTTAGATTAATACTTGGTACAAAATTTAAAATGGAATTTCGTCTCTCGTATCTATTTAAATGCCATCATTTATATTGCATGTCACTTTTTGGATAATTTCATGATTTTTCTTTTTCTAAGTCTACCACTAATTCATTATAATATAATTAGGTATAAACATTTCGGTACAAACACGTCAATTTAATATATTTCGGTACGATTATTTCTGTATGTGTCACTAGTTTCTTTTAATGTCTTATATCACATCCCAGTCTCGACTCCGTCGTAGCACGATATTGTCCGCTTTCGGCTTCGACTACGCCCTCACGATTTTGTTTCTGCGGAGCTAGCAACTCGATTTGGAGTCAGAATGGACTTTCCGTCTCATTTAAGTTTATTTATATTGGAAGAACTAAAATGTGTGTACTAATAAAATCAAAATTTTAATGTGGAAACATTAAATAAAAATACAAATAAATAACAAAAATAGAATATAATTTTTTTTTAAAGATACACTTTAAAGGATTAGAATCAATAGTTTTTTTTTTTTTTTTTTAATTTCAATATTTTTAGTGACTAACGTTCGAAAACCCCGTGATCTGTCGTTGTCAATGTTTTTCATCAAAATAGCTTAATTTGATCAAGTCTCTGTGATTAGAAACTTCAATGGTCGACCCTAGAAACAAACATTCCAAAACAATTTATATATCATTTTCATCGATCTCTGGCTACTGTCCTCCCAAAATAGATTGCATGTGATGGAAACGGTGCATGATCGAGTACGCAATGTCGTTAGACTGTTGATCAGAATGTTGTGTGTAAGAATATGTTGATTCTTTCACAATATAAACTCATCACAATTGTTCAAGAGAAGTTACCACTCTTTGTATATATGGATGTAACTTCAGACATATCCTTGCCAGTTAATTGAATAAATAAATAGTCACTTAGTAGTACAATTTATAGAATTTTTTTCATTTGTAAGTGAGATGTATTAGATTCAAAACTCGAGAATAATGAGTTTGAAACCAATTTATTCTCCCACCTCTTATGTATATATTTCGTTGTATTAAAAAATTGAAAATAATATGTATATATATATAGTTATTCACTTATTAATTAAGTAATGCATTTAATACATAATTAAACATTGTGAAAGCTATGTTATCATAATCATAAATATACGAACAACATGTATTAAAAAGAATGAGCTAACTCTTGCATGTATAATTATGAGCAAGTAAAGTACCAATAACAACAATAACAACTACTAAACTTTATCATACTAAGTTAAGTCAACTGTATAAATTCTACTTCGACATTGCGCTCGAGAGTAGATAAAATACTACTTAATGTAAATAATTAATCTAATCCACTACTCAGATATTTATTCATGTTAGTTATGTAAATTATTCCTTTCGTTTGATATCTTAAAGATCAATCGAACTACATGTCTATGAGATGACCAGGCACATGATTTTATATATTTTTATCGACATAGCACAGAAACAATATTACAAACATATATATCACCCTAAGGCCCGTCACTAGAAATCTAACTGTTACATATCATATATGGGAGCCCACGTCTATACCCTTTCTCTTTCAGTTTTATTGGAACTTCACGTCTCTGAATTTTTGTCCTTATTGTGTGCATGCACATCAAGTTAATTGGTCATTGGAGAAAAACTCAAAATTTTCATGCTAATTCTTACCATAGCAAGTAAACAGTGTCAAAAACAATTATTTTAGCTATTTAGTTTAATTTTTCAATCTCCATTCAAACTTTATGTTTTAATAAACTTTGAATATTTATTATTAACAATTCAAACTCAACCCACTTATTCCTTAAAACAACCTTCTCTCTTCATTTTCTCTTTGACCAAGAGTCCACTCTTGGAGAGATTTTTTAGTGTTCCCGGAACACGGGACAGTAAGTCAGATGCTATTATACATGTGGAGGTAAGTTTTTTTTTCAAGTGTCCCCTCACTTGTATGATAACATATAGCCTATGTGCGCTCATGTCACACTGAAAATTCTCTCACACCCTTGAGTTTTATTATATTTTTTATATTTAGCAAGTGAATAGTTGGACTCTAAGGTTAAAGAGCGACGGTTCATTTTACTTCAATCGAGATTCTTTTACAACATCTCTTAAATATGAATTTTTTAAGTTTGAATCTTTCAAATAAAGTTGTGGTTGTTTTACAACATCTTTTAGAGACGCTGTTAGGCCATTTCTCCTTTTGTTCTGCCTCTTAATTACAACTTTGAACTTGAGTTCTCTTTTGGAGGATAACATATGGTAACTTTGATGAACAATTGAGATCCACCGAAGATTCCAATTAACTTCCAGGACTCAGACAATGTACGTACATATGGAACGAGAGCAACGTAACTAGCTAGTTACCAGTCGAGCCCTCATCAGTCAACGCCCCATAATTTGTCTGTCCCATGGAGGCCAAGGCAAAGGTCCAAGGATAGGGCCACGGCTTATCTTTTGAGACCTTCCTTTATTGGATCACGCTTGCACAACTCTGCAGGCCATGTAATTTATTTCCCCCATCCTTAAAGCAAAAGCGACCTATATGTAAAATCGCATGTGATGGATATTACCAATGCAAATGTAGTATATTCGTGAAAATTTTGACATGATTGAGTTCAAAGTCTTACTAATTGCTAGGGGAATGTAATTTCGTATTTCAAGTAAGTTTATGGCAGCACATCGAGCAATCTATCGATCATAAACATTTAAAAGTCTTAACAAAGAATGTTTGAGTCTTGAATCTTACTAGCTATAACCCTTTTGAGTAACATCAACATCTTTTTCATTTGAACTTTCTCTACTTTCATTTGATATTTTGGCTTCAATTCTTTGACTCTTCAATATAGCTCTCATTCTTATCATGTAATGTTGCACGATGATCGAAATCGTTTATTTTCTAAGTTACTTTTGTTAGATCGTGTTCAATTTTTTGACATTTATCACCTAACCATTTGGCCATGATTTAGAGCAATTAAGTTCCATACCCTTTGGAGCTGCCAAAAATGCTTGAATGTAATTAAAACCTAAGCCACATCATTTTCAGATGAAACTTGTAATGTTATAGTTTGTTCATTCAACAAAAGCTAAGAGTATAATTATGACCAACAAAAATTCTTTGGTGAATGATCGATGAATGGGATATTACTTTGAATGTTTTCTGATGATATATTGAAATTGAAACCCCACCACATCCACATATACAAGTCATAATTTCATGATTATATATAATGCAACTTCCATAACATTCCATATCCAACCACCATTTGAAATTGAATAAACAAGTTTTATTTTGTCCACTACCAAGTAATAGTGTTGATGATTCGTTTCATATATATATGTTGTATTATTGTGAGATCTAAAGTGGGGCGGTATTATAAATCATGACATCTCCACACGTGTATAATACCCCTTTGATTAGAAATTCCATTGTGCGTACTATATATACACCGACGGATTTGTGGCATCATTTTTTTTTAACATAATTTTTTATATACGTCTTTGAGGGGCTCACTTAGTAATATATTTTAACTTCTGAATTGTCTATCTTTTAGGTCTTCACTCAAAGATCATGTCTACCAAGAATCAATCATATGGATTTAGGGTCTATGGTTTTTTTGTAGAACCATATTCGTCTATTTTATTCATGACAAATAAATGTCTTAATAGTTTGGATTTGTCTAATTCTTTGTAAGGATGATTTACAAGTGAAGTTTTAAAAGATAAACTGTTTCAATTGTTAAAATATTAAAATATATTATATAGTGTGCTTCACAAAAACTTGTCTTAAAAGTTGTGTAAAAAATAATGTCACGGATTTGCTTCACATATATATATCAGGCATATACCATGGAAGAAATTGGAAACTCGTGTACATTTCTGATTGGCTAAGATCACAAAAAATAGACAGGTGAGGGGATTTCGACCTGGCAATATTAACTGGCCTGGATGTCTGCGTAAACAGTATTTGGAAACTGGAAATATAATATGAATCTATGATTGCGCGAGATCGAAAAGAAATAATGAATTATAATACAACAGAAACCAAATTAATTAGTAAGATAAATACAGAGATAAACATTCTCCTTTCTTGATTTTGGATAAATGATTAGACACTTTTCATATATATTCATTTGCATGGAAAAAGAACCATGTAGCCTAGCTGTAAATGAAGAAGCAAACACAAAAGCAGAAGCCTACACAATCAGCGGGGAAAATGAAGAAGCAAACACAGCGCAGAAGACTACATAATCATTGGGGAAGCAACAACTTACAGCTCTACGAATTTTACTTCATTAGAATTTCAGACTAAATATATGCCTATATATATATGGAGCACTTATAAAACAAAGATTTAATTTTTGTTATTATAGCAAAACAAACACGACAATCTTATAAGACCTTTTATATATAGGAAAACTAACGAAAAGTCTAAAAAAACTGAAAAGCCATTTTTAAAGGTATAATGAATAGTACAAGTTAAAGGTAAAAATGTGATTTTTCGTTAAAAGTGAACAGTACCGAAAGTGTTTTGTTAAAACTCTCTTTATATATTTCATTGTTTTCCTCGTTTTGACTCCCAAATATGACAATTTTATACAGTACTTACATGCTCCCACATAAACCATATATTGTCTCATTTTCATTAATAATGCAGTTCTATGTGTGGGTGTTGTAAGGGCTGGTTTAGTATTGTTGTGCTTTGAAAAAAGCTGCTTCTGCTGTGCTGTGAGAATAAGCGGCTGTGAAATAAAACAGCGGAGTGTTTGGTAAACTTTTTTGTAAAAGTGCTTTTGAAAAGAAAAAACAGTATTATTGTAAGATCCCACATCGCTCAGGGGAGTGATCCTTAT
>JAOTRO020184067.1:0-11065 GCA_028566515.2 Pyracantha coccinea | reverse complement strand
AGTTTGACATGTCCCTAAATAGAGGGTACAACAAAACGTGGTTAGTCATATGGAAATCCATAGACATACATTGTAGAGCATTTGGGTTATATAGACATGTATGGGTTTAATTTAAGCATGAAAGCTACAAGTTTCATGTGGTAAGTTTTGAATGAAAACTTCGGGTTTCAAAGGCACTAAATATCAAACTACAAGTTCAATTTAGTTTTATGAACGATTAGTTCATAAAGGAGAGGCTCCTACAAGAACACAGTATGCAATATGCCGATTTAAATGTAGTGGATTTAAGTTGCTTCGGGAACTCAAGTGTGAGAACTTCGGGACTACGAAAGGATGTCAACGGTTAAAAGTATAAATATAAATTATTGAAGCGTTAGTGTCCAAAAGTGATCTTCAGGTCAATAATTTTGGATTAATTATCAGATTTATGGACTGCAGGTCACTTTTAATTAATTCAATAGATCGGGACCAAACGGGGTCGATCGTGGAAGCAAAATAATGACATACGGGTCATATAAGCTTCGGTTGGTGATAGACCAAGTGATAATTAAATTAGAATTAATTAGTGTAAACCAAAGTACCCCCAAAAAAATATTTGGGCATGATTTATAATGCGGGTATGCCACAAATTGGCATTGGGTCAAAAAAATAACTCGAGAATAGGCCCTGCAGTTTCGGCTGCAGGCTTATTGGGCCTTAAGGAGAACTGTAGGCCTTAGGCTGAGTGGTCTGGGTGAGCCTAGCAATAAGAGCTACTAGTTTTGAGCCTAAAAACCATGCACGGGTCAAGCCCAACCCAAGGTTGGCTTGCAAGTTGGTGCAGGGAAGCCCAGCCGAAGCTGGGTTTTGGGCTTTTGTGTCGGGGCAAGTTAAGCCCAGTAGCATAAGGTTGTTGACCAGTGGGCCGAAGGCTAGAGCGAAGCCGAGTAAGCAATGGGCTACTGCAAATAGGCCTGTCATGGGTCAAGGGAAGCCCAACAGCAAAAGCTGTTGGACATGGGCCAGGGACATGCGAATAGGTCTAAGAAGGTTACATGCTTCTTGGTTTTGGCTGGGGGCTTCAATATCGTGTAAGCCTACCAGGAAAAAGGCCTGGCGCCTCTCTGCATGAGCAGAAAAGCCCAAAGGGCTACTGCCGTGTGGTCCAAGGTGTTAAAACTACAATCTTCCATGATTTGCTCCATGGAGCTGGGTTGCAAGCCAGCGTAGTGGTTCGACGGTGGTGCCACAGTGGTGCGGCTGTTGTGCTACTCTTGATTTCTGTTTCCAGAAAGTTTCCTCCATGCAAAGGAATAATCCCAGATTTTTTTCTTTTCTTTTCGACATTTGTAGGGTTTGAAAAACTCTAAATTGTTTCTAATTTATTTATATGCTTTGACTCACAAATTCCACATAGCAATATAATTGCGTAATGCATGAAACGTGTATATATATATATTGACAAATATATGAAATATATACAATACATATAGGAAGGAAAATATAAATATAGGGGGTTCATGCATCATGGGGAATGTTTTCATGCTTCGTTGATGTTTCAAGTATCTTACTTTATTTTGAACGTACCTGATTGGCAGCAAACAAATAAAAACCTTTGAATTTTGTCGAAGAGAGCCTCCTCCTATGATCCTTCATTTCCTTAGCTTCTATCAAGAGTATGCTGATAACGTGTTGTAGGCCTATTTGACTGAACTATTCTAAGGGAATACAGAGGGGGAGGTCGGGGCAATAAGAGAGAGAAGAGAGAGATTTAATTGTGAGGTGTGTGTTGCATCACCTCATTGTGCCTTTATTTATAGTAGTAGGATAGGTTAAATCCTTACCCCTTCAGGATTACAACTCTAATAGGATATTAACTACTAAAGGGAATATTCAAACATATCCCTAAATATACTAGGATTTACACAATCACATTCCTATTCTAAATATGACTACAACATCATTAAATTATTTATTTATTTATTTATTTGTCCACTTGCCAAAATAAATCAAGTGGTATATGTTTGGTATACACAAAGCCATATCAAGGGTTGTTCATGTTTTCTCACGCAGCACAACAGTCAAAACCACCCTGACGCTAGATAGTGGTGCACACAGTTTCGAACATAACTAATTCGTTATAACTTTGATTGAGTTTTATTTGTGGTCATGTATTCGTAAGATAAGTATTATGAGTATGTGTGTGTATTTGGGTCAAGCTAAAATAATACTTAATTAGGCACGAGGCTTAATTATTAAATAATAATGAAGATAGGCTTACTTGCTTAATGAATGCAACGAATAGGCCATCAATATTACAGTCTCTAGCCCGTAATACTAACAATCTGTTGTTGTCTCGATAAACAAGAAACGGATTCCCGAGAGTGCAAAATTATCATTTTGCTCCTCATTGGGATATGTGTGCAAAAATCGTCTGATTTGCGCATAGCCAAAATGGTCTATGAAATTTGCATAACTTATCACTTTGGTCCTTGAGATTTGAAATCAATAGAAGTGGTTCCTGAGTTTGTCCACTATCAATCATTTTGGTCGTTCCATGAAAAATTATATTAAATAAGAACCAAAATGACCAAAATACCCTTAATTTAATAAACAATGGGCCAAATAATTTGACAAAATTTGAGGGTATTTTTGTCATTTTAGCCTTATTTAATGAAGATTTTTCATGGAAGGACCAAAATGATTGATAGTGGACAAACTCAGGGACCACTTCTATTGATTTGAAATCTCAGGGACCAAAGTGAGGAGTTATGTAAATCTCAAAGACTATTTTAGCTAAAATGCCAACTTGTAATTTTCGTAGTAAACTCCTTCATACTAGGGAGTAGTATACATACAAAATAAAAGAAAGATATGTTTCATGGCCAGGAGTTTTCTGGGCTAGAAAACCGTAGAAAATAAAAAGATGGAAACAAAACGGTAGAAATCATAAAGGAAAAAAAAAAAAACAAAACGGAAGTAATCAACGTGGAATGATTATGGACTGACTATGTAGAGGGACCCAATCTTTATCTCTATATCTATAGGGTTAAAAACAAATATTTATGGGGTCGATATAACTCCTTATCCAACTGATAAGGTTAAAGGCAATTGACATTTATATATTTAACTTTTGTAATAAACCAAAACATAAATATATTTAAATATTTAAATAAAAATATAACTACTCCAACAAATGGAAAGCCCAACTGTTGAAACTAAATTCATGCACCTCCGTCAGTGGTGGTCGAACACAAACTGGAGCAACCTACAAAATAGTAAATAACCATGAGCAAGCCTAAGACCGAGGGGTGTGCTGGCCAAAGGCTCTCTGATGGTCAAGTTAGTGAATGGTTTTAGACTCAAGTAGTGGGTAAGAGTAGATTCAAAGTGTTTAGATTGCGTTACCATAGATGAACCGTTGGTGGATGCATTTATATAGTAAGAAGAGAGGTCTTTTTAGGATAGAATCATCATTCTAAGCCGGAAAAATCCTAAAGGATATCTGGAAGTAGATATTGCATCCTCTTAAGAGTTATGGTTACTCGTGGCGCATGCCAAATCCTAAATGGTAGGAACTCCAAGACTTATAGGACTTCGCCTAGTGCCCCGGAGTAGAGTGATGGTGGCACTACTACTCCGTCTAATACAACTTCGCCTGGAGCTGATGAGTCTATGACCAGAATTTTGAGGTAACTGTATTCAGATCAGCCTTATTTCAACCCTAAAAAATAATGGTCGTACAATTTCCCTTAACTATCTGTTTGAGAGGCAAGCCGTTCCTCTTGAGGATGGATTGTTATTCGAAGACCATGTCTTTCAGAGTAAGCTGGAATATGTACCGTTTAGTCTTCAAATTCTTGTAAATGATGCAACTTATGGTTCTAAAGTGGCGGCATTTCGGATGCATACATGCAGTCTAGAGTATCGTGCCGAAAAGTTCGCAATGATGGAATTTTGCACTTCATGGCGTGCCCACAAGAAACGAGAAATTTCTTTCGATACGCTTCATTCATTTCAACTGCCAGATTGAAAGATCCTCAAACGAGTCAGTCAGAATTCAACGGCTGGAAGATTCTGCCTTTTGATGCCTATATATCATCCGAATTTTCCCTTTTTACTTTAACAAAATCCGTCACATCAGCTGTTGTAAAAAGGCTCCAATTCTTTTTTCATACTGATTTCAAAATTTTGTCTTCCCTTGAAGCTGTTCACATGGTGTTCAAGCAAGAAATCCAAGCCAGCTAAGGTTGCTCCTTATAACCTTCCTTTGACGAGAGTCCGTAACCGAGAAGAAGGTGAAGCTTTCATTAAAGATCATTAAGACATTTTGAACAATTGCAATGTCTGGTGGGAACTTGGTCATGACATTTATGCTGACTTGTCGGCATCGTCTAACTAAACTCACTAACAATTCAATAAAATTTGAACACACTCGTTGTCTTGTTATGGGGACCTTGGACATACCATGATTGGCCAAGGCCCATTCTTCACCTTCTTGGATACACTTTGGAGGACATCGTGCATCACATAAGTGAGGCGAGCCAATTTCACAGTCGCTTGACGTGTGTGGGTTTTAGATGTCATTGAGTCGTACACAATTATTCTCCCACCTGTAAGATTGATCTCAACAGTAACCCAATGGTGATCAAGGTTGAAGGGCATATAGACCCCTCCACATCGACCAACCATGATGTAAAAAATGGCCCCCTGCCCCTTCACTGTCTTCAACAACACAGGTAAGAAATCTTTGGACACATCACCATTGTGGCTTTTACTTTCTCTTTGAGCTATCCTCGCATTATGGCAGCACTCATAGTAGGATAGTTCACAAGTGTAAAATAAATCAAAAAATGTGTACAACATTTCAAACATTCAAAAACACACTCAACATCACAATTTCTAAAATTTACAATATTAGTAGAAATTTTTTAACCATAGTTGGCTAAAAAAAATTATACGAGGATGTACATTATCCTTATATGTTTCACTATATTTCTTGGCATATTTAGACAGAGCTAGATCCCACGAGCGCGTAGGCAAAAACTGTTCGCCAAATGGAGTTATAAACGAGCAAAGGTAAGGACAAAATGGTCATTTAACCATAAATCTAGAAGGCTCCAGCAAATCTGGGGTGCCACGTGTGTGGCTGTGATTAGAAAATAGAGTAAGAAAGGAGAGGGGGACTGATGAATGAGAGAGGAGGAAATGAGGGAAAATAGAGAAGGGAGAGGGAATGAGTGACATCCCCAGCCCTCGATCCATTTCCACACGAGAGACTTGACTAAGCAACTCGGTTTTCCTGTGTGATTTTGAAGATTTTTTTGGGAAATCGCAGCCATCCACCACCATAAATCAACTCAGCGACATTCCATCTTCATTTTCCCACCATACTAGAGCTGTCTTGAGCATTGTTTCACGACGAACACTCGCGTTAGTTCCTGGACTCCACATCGACGATTTCACCGATCTTGCAATCTTTGAGGACATCCACCACCCTCATTCAACTCCTCTTGAGGTTAGGAACAAAGCCCCAATAAGTTTGGGGGTGACGGAGTTGGGGATTCGACGAATTGAAGAACACCCATTTTAAGGTTTCCGACGGATCGTGGCTGATTTCAGGTGCTTCTTAGCCGAATTGGATTTTGGCCCAGGTATGAAACCTGTTTCTCTCATTGAGCTCTACATGCTTGTAAAATGTGGCAAAATTTGGTGTTAGTCCGAAAATTGGGTTTCTATTCGCCGAAAACCACTGCTTACGGTAGCGAGTGAGGTGGTGCTTGGCCAATACCCCGACGTTGCCTTCTTAAGTTAAATTCAATGTTATGATAATAAATGGTTTAAATAGACAGTGAACTACGAATGGCTTGATCCCGTTTGAGGGTATGTAGGTAGTCTAACAAGAAGGTTAAATGCAGCCATAAAATAACCGAAATTAAATTTTGTGAATAATTGTCAAGAGAAATTTATTATGGTTAATAGTGTAAAGGTTACTTAATTTTGGTCTATCAGATTGATTAGCTTCCGAATAATTTTGGGTCGTTACCATTGTGTTGGTGGTCAACACTTTCCCTACCCTCCGAACCTCATCAACATGCTTCCGCATGAGATACAACTGCAAATGAATATGCTGCAATGGACAAATTAAAATTAAAATTTGTCACCAATGCAATCCCAACACATTTATATAACCCAAACCAAATAGGGTTTAGTCACTTACATCAGTTGATAGCCACCCTTCCTTGTCAAGGAGTTGCCTCCATAAATCGATGTCTCCAACCGTTATATCTCCAACCGGGCAACCACACTAACAATGTAACAAAAAAACATTAAGGTTCATTATTTTTATCGTTTAGTCAATATAATTTCCTATGCATAATATCCAAACATCAATTATCACATACTTGTTCTGATAGCACTTCCTTTTGCAGAACATGGCTCACCATCTTGGATTTTTTTTAGCACTTTTTGACGTCAAAGGTCAACGTCGTATGGCAAACCACTTTCATTTTCTTCTTCGCCCTTAGTTTCGTTTCCACAGCCTTTGGCATCCCCCTCGTGTACCGGCCCTTCCTCTTCGTTTCAACATGCTTACCCTCAGGTGTGTAAATAACAACCTCATCATTGGAACTTAGGACTTCTTCGTCGTCCGATACACGTTCTCCAAGAAATCCAAGCATCTACTGGCATACGTCTGTGGGACTATCCCAGTCAACAATCCCTATAAGCTAGTTTGAACCTTTTTCGTCCACACTTTCCATAACCTCCTTCCTTTTAGATCCCTTGGCTTCCCCCATTTGCCTTCATTAACCCCATTTTGTACATCACACCGCTTTCACTACCCTCCTCTTCTTTTGTTTCCTCTTCTTTACCTTTTCTTTTCCCTCTTTATATTTTCTTCTTTTCCATATTCATCTTCTCCTTCATCCTCTTCCTCTGGTTCTTCCACATCTTTTCCTTATTCTTCTTCCCCATTCTTCTCCTCCACATGTTTTTTCGTGACTTCACTCCTCAATTCTTTGACCATGTTGATCGATTCTTCCACCTTCTTCAATATCTTCCTCTTTGAAATATCCTTCTCATGCGCCAAATGCACCAAAACCACCTTCAATTTCTTTATTTGTACTTTCAACTTATCGACATCATTTGTGTCAGGAGTGAAGGTGATAGGCATCACTACATCAGGATCATCGCCTTATGTCCAGTAACTTGTGTTCCTCTTTGATCCAGTCAGCACACTCTCCCGAATCCCCACCGCCTACCATTTAATACAATATTATTCATCAGAATTATATTTACCACACATACAGTTTTCGCAAACATTCATTAACATTAACAGATGTTCACATTTGTTCATAAATTTCATAACTTTTGAAATAAAGTCATACCTCTCGGCTCTTAGTTATCTACATCTACATCTGCTCTCATGGATCAGCTGCTTCTTCATTGTCAACCACCGCAGAATTCTTGGGATGGTTGCTAGATTAGTCATCTTGCAATATCACAATGGCTTCTCCATTTGGGGAATTATTTCTTATATATGCCCACACCTGCACATACGCAGAATTAGTACTCAATCAAAGCAACAAATAGTACCTCAAAAGCATAACTAAACCCTTTGAATAAATGTTGAACCTATCGATATTGTCTACAAGCTCAAAGTAGTCTAGGTTCATAACCATTACTCTTCGCCCCTATCAAGACACCTTCGAGGAAGTATACCAGCCCCATCTTCAATGTATCATCCTTATTTTCACTTCTTTAAAGACCTTTTCAAGCTTGACACAAGTCACCAAAACCTTTTTGCTACCTTTCTTGGGGACAATCTTCGTTTTACCTTTACCCTTCCTATCTTACCCTTGCTACCCATTTTAACAAAACCAAATTTCTCAAGAAAATACTTAGTCAAAAGCCTAATGTTGGAAGGCTCAACCTCTATATCACAAGATTCGTTACAACGAAGCCTGTAATGAGGCAAAAGTCCATCTTTGTGAACTAGATCACTTCACATCCTATTAAATACGTGAGTCTCTCTAAATATTTCACCATTTCATTAGCCACTCTATGGAGTGATGATTCATGCACCAATTGGCGACTAAAGTGTCCAAAGCAAGATGCCCTAAAACTAGCAAGTTGTGCATCATTAAACCTTTCCCTTATACAATTCTTCCTCTTTTTTGCTAGTTGAACCCCCTGAGTTGCCATCTCACGTACACATAACAATACAAGCATGTACAACCAAATTGAACAATAGATACCCTGATAACAACCAAATTTTACAATGTATAACATTAACACAACCTGTGTACAAGTTTTTATAACAATACATCTATGGTGAACAAACCTTCATGACTTAACTAATATCAACTTAATTCATAAAATTAACCAAGATTTCATCAACACAAATTATTCCCAACTCAACAATATAACTTCAACAAAACTGAACCACCTATCCCTTATACATAACCTGTCAACAACATTTCATAAACCACATCCCATCGAAATTTCCTAAATTTCCACAAATATCCACCAATTTCGACTAATTTCATCAACCAACATGCAAAATTAATCAAATTTACATAAATGACAAAATTTATTTCTAAGGTTCTATATTTCCAGCCTCACCAAATTCAAATTTACTTTGGGGAATGAAGTATGATGTCGATTATTGGGGAAACAACGACTTTAAACCCAACTCGAATCAAGCAAGCACCACGTCCTTTCTACGGAACCGACTGCTCATCCTCAAACCAAACTCGCCTGAATTTCTAAACTTTTGTGTGGAAGTGCAGAGATGCCGGAGGGGCCAAGCACAATACTATTACGACTAGATTTAGAACAGCAACGACATTTTCATACGGTAAACAACTTTTTGACTGTAAGGATGATTGAGGGCTGATAGAAAATGGAGAGTTTTAGGAGAAGATAAATTTAATATGGTAACTATTGATGTCAGGGGAGGGGGGAGAGTTTAAATTCCAAAAATTTTGAATTGATGCGAGGTACTGTTTTTAATTAGTGATGGGTCATTTGACCCAGTTTCACTCTAAGCTCATTTTAATGGATAGGTTTTTAGTCGTTCAGGTTTCATCCAATGACTCACATTCAGTTCTTACACGTGGCCCACAAAGCTTTGTCGGCACCTTAGAAGACACTAATAAGATGGAGGGAAAACTTGTAATTTGGGAGTGGGTTTGCATTACTTGAGAAAATAAGAAAACCTGAGAACCTTGTAACCAAGAATACAAAAACCAAAAGCTGTGAGGAGCATAAAGCAAGCATCAATGGAATCTGAAGTGATTTATAGGTGCATTATTTATCATATTTTCATATTAATTATCCCTAAGTTTTGTTAAGGAATTGATTATAAAAGAGCCTTATTACTTTTCTTTTCTCAAATTTAGCCTATCTGCGCACTTGGAACGTTTTTGGTGATAATTCAACTTTTTGGAGGAGTTTTGATGCAAGGCCAATTAAAGAAGAAATCTAAGGGGCTGAAGATTGTTGTGTCAAAATTTCATAATCTTTCATGGAGCCATTCATTCCAGTTTTACAACTTAACCCCGCGGAAGTTGTTTTCTCGTCAGAATTGCGCAGCTGCAGGAGATTGAAGATTTGAAGACTTTTCCGATTTTTTCTAGTGGCGTGTGATATAACCTTGGAAATATAAGAGATAAATCTACATTTTTCATATATTTAAAGAATTTTACAGAAGATCAATCGACCCCAAAACTGGCGTGCAAGACAGATGATGTGTTTCCCAAGCCAAGAAGGATTATTTCCTAGTTTGTGTCATTAATTGTTTAGGAGTTTGTTTTATTTTAGTAGAGTTTCTCCTAGACCTTATAGGGTTTTTCTAGTATCAATAAGGTCCTTAAGCTCTCTCTACACACCCCTGCATCACCCATATCACCCACACCATACAACCCATTCACCATCTCCGCAATATGTGAAGAAGAGCATAGGGACGTGCTTCGCCATGGACTCCGGGTTCTATCTTTCTCTTATTTTTATTTTTATGCATAACTATGTTATTTTCTAAGGTTTATGATGAAGCCATGACATGAATATTTTGTCATAACCCGTCCCGAGGGGAGGTTGTGAATTTACCATTTTGCCCTTGTATATTGGTGTATGTACTAAAGTTTGAAAGATTAATAATCCTAGGGTTTAAATTAGGATAACCCTAGTTAGTTGGAACACCTTGTATGGTTTGGTTAAGGATTTGTGGTGTGTGTGTATGTGGACCACACAAACACTATCCCACACTCTCTCCCGTGCCCTCTCCTCTCAGCCTCACACTCTCTCTCTCTAACCCTCAAACTCTCTCTCTCCCCCGTCGAAACCCATGGCCAAAAGTCAAAGGAGCCCAAATCTCGACGGATCGAAGACACCAAGGGTGCCATTGTACTCGTGAGGACCCCACGATCATCACGGTACCATTCCCAGGTAAGAACACCGACGTTTTCACGTCGAACCTTCACTTTCCGATTTGCTACTGTTCATGCAAATCCTAATGGCTTGTTTTTAGGGAATTTCAAGGCCATAGGAGTCTTTGTGAGGTCCCAGGGAGGCTCGGGGTACCTCGGTTGATAAATTTGGACGTCGGAATTGTGGGAAATCTCAGTTTACAGTTTTGGCCGGAGTTCGAGGTATGCATCATCATGATTTCATGAAATTTAGGGGTTAAAAGTTATGTAACGTGATTCTAGAGGTTGCTAGGATCATTTTGGCTTTTTAATCGAAGAAAATGGGTTACAAATGAGCGAGAACAAGACTTTGGAAAATTTCAGAAATTTTCCGGCGCCGGCAACGGTCGCCGGGGATCTAAGCAAGATGATTTAGTTGACGGAATATTCTCACGGCGTTAAGTTAACTTTAACGGAAAAGGGTTAGAATTGACGGAATATTCTGGGAATATTCCTGGCGGCGTCAGTTGACACCGTCAGTGTGCCTGGCACATGGCCGCGCGTGGGGGCGCGTAGACCCGTGCTTATGGCGGCGCGTGAGGGCGCGTGAGACCTCCAAAAATTATTTTAAAAATATGGGGATGTTTCTGAGGTTGTGTAGATCACGTTGGTATATT
>JAOTRO020184056.1:0-18762 GCA_028566515.2 Pyracantha coccinea | reverse complement strand
GTTCCTCCGGAGTTTTTGGAAGAGACCGAGGGAAGAGGTAAGTTGGCAAGTTGGTGCCCTCAGGAACAAGTTCTGACCGACCCCGCCATCGGAGGGTTTTTGACGCACAGCGGATGGAACTCTACCCTTGAGAGTTTGTGTGGCGGAGTGCCGATGATATGCTGGCCTTTCTTTGCCGAGCAGCAGACCAATTGTAGGTACGCATGCAAACACTGGGGGATAGGCATTGAGATAGAAGATGAGGTGAAAAGAGATTACATTGAAGGTCTGGTGAGAAGATTAATGGAGGGAGAAGAGGGCAAAGAGATGAAGAAGAACGCGTTGGGATGGAAGAAGAAGATAGAGAAGGCCACTAGTCCTAAGGGGTCATCTGTTTTGGATTTGGACAACCTCATTAACCAGGTCCTAATTGCTCCGTGAAATGAGGATTGAGTAGAATATCCAAGGATCTTATCTTTGGTAAAAGCATTGCTCGTCATTTTTTTTTTAAACAAATAAAGAGTGATTGATCACCAGTTTCATCACACTATATCAATCTACCTTTTAAACAATATTGCTGGAATTTTTCGGTGTCTTTTCATTATTTTACTTTTTAGTACGTAATTGTTGTTGTTGTTGTAATCTTTCACTTAGGTTAATCCTCAACTTATCTTCTTCATAATTAATAAGTTTTCTTGCATATTACTTCATTTCTTCCTTTTCAATTTTCACTTCTAGTTTGTTAGAAACATCAAATTCAAAAACCCTTTTTGTGCTTACAGTACTTACGTGTTTAATGTACGTAGTAGTTTGTCTCAGTCAAAAAATGGTTTGAAAAGTAACTAAATTAGGTTGAGAGTTATGAAGTTAAAATCCCAATAGCGGTGGCAATATTCTGTGAGTAGAATTTGTGTTTAAATTAATCTCTGGGTTGCACTAAAATGCGAAGATAATAAATTGATATCAAACTCATAGACATTTTCGGTCCAAATCATCACCATCAAGTTCAAAAGGGGAGTACATAAACTTAATTTCGTGCCTCAAACATCCATTATTAGCTATACACACACACATACATATAGCTGATCATCAAGAGGCTGCATCACTTGACATTCCTTTAAACAAGGAAGTGGTATGACTAATGTCCTCATCAAGGTCCCTGAGTTCATCAAAAGAATTAGGTGGAAAATGACTGTGACCAGAGCCAAATGCATTAATATGGTCTTTGAGTGATCTCTTATGCTTGAAATCCGAACCGCAAACACAAAGCCAGCGCTTGCCACAATTCTTCTCATGTGTTCTCCAGTCACCTTTCACCGCCAACAACTTGCCGCACTTGCGACACATAAAGGGCTTCATTCCATGCTTCCTCTTGTAGTGCGTTTGAAGGGTCCGGAAATCTTTTAGGGGTTTTGCTCTTGGGTGGTCGATGTTGTTCTTGCACCCTTCAGCACAACAATAGCATGGGATGCCAAACATGGCTCGCGGTTGTGTTCCCTTTAGTGACTGTGGCCCTCTACGATATTGTGATCCATGCCCCCACATGTGCATCTACCATAGGAATATTCACAAATTGCTTGACATTGGAAATCAAATATTTATAGCGACATAAGAATATTTACATATGCGCTCGTATGCAAATTTTGTGAACAAAATTGAAGTCCCTTCAACATGACTCGAAGTTTTGGTTGGGAAACTCAAGCTTATTTATTTGGCTAAGAGGAGTTTAGGTTTCGAAATCAAGGAATATGGCTGAATAGGGTTTTGACTTTGAAATCAGAGAATTTGGTCAGTACAAATAATTAAGCTCGATTCCAAAACCTATTTGAGAAGTAGGGAAGGGACTTCAATTTGTTCACAAACGATTGCCATTGTGTTAGAAAATGTAACCATTTTTTAGCCAAATAAACAACTTTTGGTAGCAGACTTACAAAATCTCTGCGTATAGAAAGGAGATAATTAGGTTGACTGGCATGCCAAAAACCATGCGTCCGCATGAACAGATGCATATAAGAGAAAGTTTGTACCAAAGATGATTTCTAGTCAGATTGTATCGAAACTTTGGACAAGGTCAATTATATATTGAAACAAAACAACAGTTATATACCTGCAGATTATTGTAACGGTTGAATGTTTTGAAGCAGACATGGCAAGAAAAATGTGTGAAGCCAATGAGTATTTGTTCTGGAGTTGGAATCCAATATTTTTGGGCTGTCACATTCTCTTCGTCATCTTTCCGATCAGTTAAATAACTTATAGAGCCATCCGAATAATCTGGAAGACCAATGTGCAAGGCCACAGTTACTTCATCCTCTTTATGATCTTCGTTGCATATTGCTTTAGGGTTATCGACATGGGAATTAGGCACTTGATCAGGTGAACGAAGTAGGCAGCTTATCGGTGGTAGAGGCTCAAGATTAGCATTTGGGATCCCACTAGGAAAAAGATTGAGGGTCTCTAAATTATGATTTGAAGAAAATAAGGGGGAGGAGCTCGAAGAAATTTCAAAGGGCTCCATTTTATAAGAGTGATTATTAAAAGTGTAATAGAACGAATGCTGCAATGTAATTGACTAAAGATCAAGGTTTTTATAATGAGGTCATAGCATGGAATGAATGCGTTAAACCTGAGAGAGAGAGAGAGAGAGAGAGAGAGAGAGAGAGAGAGAGAGAGAGGAGGGTAGAGGGGTGGCTGGAGAATATTGCAGTTGAATGAAAGGAACCATTGTTAAGGGGGTCATAACTATGTGCTGAATAGATTCTGTATATCATTGGGGAAAGGAAGGAAATAACCTTAAATTCTGTGGCCCATGTCATCTGAGTTTAGCAACAATTGCACCACAGAGGGTTGAAAATCTAAGGCAACTTGTATCATCATGCAGTATGTGCAAATTACATACCCAACAGTCAACCCGCACCAGACACGAGAGAGAGAGAGAGAGAGAGAGAGAGAGAGTCGCAGGGTGAATCATTAATTTCTAGTTATTTAGGAGCATGTAGACATTTCATCATTTACGTTACGTGCAAGTTTTAATTAACTTAGCTTATATAGTTGAGTTGTCATCCTAGCTACCTTTGTTTTCCCTAATATTTGACATAATATCTTCAGTTTAATTAAGTACCACCTCAGTACTACTAGAATATACAACAGAAATATTGTGGTAAGTTATTCTAGTTTTATTATTGATTTCATAATTTTGAGCATAATTACTACCTCGTTTCCACTAGAGCTCGAAGACTTCAAAAATGTTGTTCGATTTCGGAAGACCTAGTTGCCATCATAACTCATCAACGCTACCAACAAATGGACCAGCAATTTCGACTAGAGCTCGAAGAGTTCGAAAGAGCTAGTTACCAAAATCATATATTGGGCCCTTTTTATTTTCCATAACATAACATTTGTGTGTGGGCCTAGCCTGGAATAAATGCTTGTTGAAGCTGCACTCATCAGGACCTGGGTTCCTTTGATGGTCGTTGGATGATCTACCTCCTACTGCCTTCTCTGCTAATTGATAGGATATGCATCATCTCCGACTTCCTTTTCTGTTTGTCTGCAAAATGGCGACTCCCGCTCGTTTTCCCCTTGATTTGCCGAACCAAAATCAAAGTTGCGAATTAGTTTGGTCTGAGTGAGGAGTCGGTTAAGCATCATAGTCTACTGGCTAAGCGTTGAAGTCAAATCTACAACCTTCAGATGGAGGGGCGTACAGTGGCCTGCTCAGGTGCAGGTGCTTGAAGACATAGGGTGCATCATGGGTTAGGCCGAGGAAGGCTGCAAATATGGGTCAAGGCCTATAAGAGCTAGGGTTTCTGAATCATTGGGCTCCGGCCACGGATGTAATTCAGAGGGAACCAACTGAGAGGGCTGTTGTCATTTGGTAGCGTACGGCGAAACTAGCATTAGCTGTTTTGTGGCCGATGGCTAACCAGGGGTTTCCTCACCGGCAACGGTTGTTGCTGATAAATCGATTTTATATTATTATTTTATCCAATTCTTAATATGTTTTGGTGATTATTTTGATGAGATTTTAATACTTTGGTTTATAATTCAAATATAGGATGTGTGACTTTACTCTATACAAAAAGTGATGAAATAGTAGAACATTTTAGTAATTCCAATTGGAGTAGATTCACAAGTCTGTCAAGTGTTGTGTCAAAGTTTCAACATTTAGTTCCAAGGTGTTTGAATGTGCTGAATTAATTAAGGCACGGTGCGCAGTGCTGGCAGATTGACGTTTCATGCTTAATTGTGAGTTTTGGGCATGAAGATGACGTCCTTTGCAGTTGGACCCTCCTATAAAGTTGAAGAGGACGGCCTAAGATTTAAAACAAGACATTTGGGCCTGATTTGGAGTTGGAATGGTCTATAAACGTGGGAATTGTCTTACTAAGCAAATTGCCTATTTAGGTTAGGATTGTGTTTTTTAAGTTATCCTTTTGTTATATTGTTTCCTAGTTTTTAGAAGACCTTGTTTAGGTAAGATTATGAATAATGAGCTGTTTTTAAGCCCCCAGCCAACCATTAGGGTTCTCTACGTACTACTACAATGAACTCAGCTTAGAGAGTTTTTGACGATTCAAGTTTACTTTTACAAGTAGTTTTTTATCCATGCTTCTAGTAATATTTTGCTTTTTAGTCATGATTATCTGTAACTAATTTCCTTTTGTTAAGACTAGACTACAAGCCTTAGCATAAATATGTAGTCTTTTATCAATTTATTTATGAAATTTTGCATGTTTGCTTTGAATTATTAATCATCATGTTCAAACTATCTATATATCTTAATGCTTGATCACCATTAGGATATTTAGACAAGTAATTTAATGCAATTTATGTTAAAGCATCACACTAAAATTGAGGAAGTCTTCTTGGGATTGATAATTGTAGTTTCACTTAAGGCGAACGTCATGCTCATAAGGGTTGCATGGTTTTTCAAAAGGTTTTCACAAAGCTTAATGAGTATTGCATGTTTATATTTGATATGAACATCACAAACGTATTGTATGCTAGATATACATTTATGCTTGGACATCACGAAGATAATATATATTAGGAAAACCTAACCTTGTGAAGTCTAGACTTTTAGGTTTGGCTTTCCTTGTCAATAATGTAATAATGTACCACACATGCTCAAATTAGTCTTAGAACATACTTTGCACTAAGGTTGCCATTGTTGGAAATATGCACTCAACGGTTTGACTTCTCACATTAAAGGTTTGTTTATGCATATGCATTTCATGCTTATATTTCCAGTTCATTCTATCTAGTGATTCTGTCTCATCAAAACTTCTTATTGCTTTCCAGTTTGATGGGCACACGCTTTAAGACAACCCACATGTGTTGACTGACACCTTTTTCCTGGGTGTGGTTTTCTCACCCTTGATTTGAAACGATTGCTTTGGCTTTTGACACGTGTTTCCTTGCTCCTTTTATCTGACTTATCAATGCCTATCTTTAAAAAGTCAGCTAGGGTTCATTTGGTTTTTGGGACTAAGATTGGAAAATTTTGAAAGCTTTACTGTTTCTTCTCCTCCTCAAATCCCCTGGGAGTATCAAGCATATTTCCTGGGTAATGTTCTTCTTTGAATATTTATAAATCTATCTTTGAAAATGCTTGCTTAAATCATCTTATATGCTCATTTGTTTTGGTTAGGAAGTTTACATTTTATGAAAATAATGTTTTTAGCTTTGAGCTACCTCTTGTGTTCTTCATTGAAACCCTAGTCACAAAACATGTTCATGCACCAAACACCCAATCATTGCATATTAGGGTAACATTGTCTTCATGGTTTTGTTTTAATTTGGTGGTCAAGTTCTTCAAGTTTCAAATCTTTAAACTGGCCCTATTTTCGAATTCACTTCAGTTTCTTCCTTCAACTATTTGACTGAAGAAACTGACTAGTCATTGAATCCACATTGCACACTATCATCATAATGATACCATGTGCATTTGTTGGTGTTGGTCTCGATGTCACAAAGTGAAGAATTCAGGAGAAGATGCCATATTGTGAAGACTGGAGACAACTCCATTTTGGTGCCATTAGGTGTAGAGCTCAGGAGAAGCTGCCACTTTGTGAAGACCGAAGGAATTTGCAACTCATGCAAAGTAAGGTTGCATAAAGGTAAAGTTGCTCCGTAGACTAGGTCTAGGAATTAAGCTTTGAGTGGGACTTTGTAAGAACCTTATTTGTACTAGTGGATTAGACTCGGTGGAGAGTCGCTGGTTTTTTTAACCCAGAGGTGAGTTTTCCAACCAAAATTTCTTGCGTTCTTTGTCTCTTAAACTTGTTCACATATCTTATTTACTAGCATTTTTGTATGCATCCTATGAGTTGTTATTTGATATGTGCTTAAGACATAGTTTACACTGCATATTTTGAGCAATGAACTAAATTGTTGTTGGTTAGGATAACTTGTGGTGAACTAAGTTTGATTCGTAGATTTGCGTTTAATTAACTGATGAATATGTACTTAGTTGACTGGTAAGTTTGACTAGTCAATCCAGCATACTTTAATTCATGATTGTTTTGTCATTGCTATCTGTATAATGAACTTATATGTAAATGTGTTCAAGTTTAGGAATGGTTGTTGTGAAATTGATCTAGACAGCTCTGATTAGTTGAACTTGCTGGTCAATTAGGATTTGTTCTTGCAATTGCACTTTCTATCACTGACTAACTTGTAACTAATTGACTAACTCATTTTACTAGTCTATTAAGCATAGTTAAATTTTTATTTGCAGGATATTCCGCCTGGTACCAATTTCATCTAGGCTCTGGTCGTCTGCTTGGCAACGTGCCTTAAAGAAAATTGTGTCTGAGCCCTTAGACACATTAGAGAGTAATGAGATGGTCATCTAAGCTTTGATCTGGGGCTCAGAGTTGGTGGGCTGAAGTCGTGCGATTTTTACGTAAAAATAGATAAACCCCATGTCGGGCCTTATTTGTATTTATGGTCCAAACATATAGCTAGTGAATTTTGTGCTACTTGGTTTACCTTTTGTTCAATTGCATTATAATGTTCCAAGCCAACATGTTCATTCCATGTGTACATCATAACTAAGCCCAAGAAAGTTGTAAATAATATCTTCTTCCTAATTATTGGATAATACTTCTATTAAACTAGTTGTTAATAATATCGCTTTTATATTTCTGTAAACATGAAATTTCTTGCAACGAATAAAACAAGAACACGCGTACAAAATAATAAATTTGTATTAATGAAAAATTAGGGTTACAATCTCTGAACTTGATCTTGAATCGAGCTTGTGATTCTTCAAGATCCAATGTTTACCACCCTTGAAGTCGTAGAATTCAATTCAAGGGTGGTGAACATTTGATCTTGAATCGGGCTTGTGATTTCTTCAAGAGTCATTGAGGCTTGATCTTGAATAAAATGGGACCACAATGAGTTTCACATGGTGGGTGATATTTGGCTTTGGTGGTGGATGAATTGGCACGTGTTTGTTGCGCTTGTTGATTTTCCACGAGCTTGATGAAAAACACAAGTGTTTGTGTTTTTGGTGTTTGCTTTGGCCAAATGACCTTCTGGTTTCTCCAAAGGTTTGGACTTGCTTCCTTTATTTGAAGTCGTAGAATTCGATTCAAGGGTGGAGAACATTTAATCTTAATTATCCACGAATGGTGTCATGTGGTGGGTGGTCTTTGGCTTTTGTGTTATTAATGAGCTTTTAGGGTTACAATCTTTGTGTAGCTATTCTTTTATAGGAATGTTCCTCTGATTTTCTCCAATGTAGAATCCAATTCAAGTGTGGTGAAGACTTGATCCAAAATTGGGCTTGTGATTTCTTCAACAGTCGTGGAGGATTGATCTTGAATGAAATAGGACCACAAGGAGTTTCACGTGGTGGCTAGTCTTCGGCTTTGGTGGTGGATGAATCGGCACTTGTTTTTTGCACTTCTTGATTCTCCACGAGCTTGATGAATAACACAAAAGTGTCTGTGTGTTTGGTTTTTGCTTTAGCCAGATGGTTTTCTGGTTCTTCAAAGGTTTGGACTTGCTTCCTTTATCTGAAGCCATGGAATTCAATTTTAGGGGGCAAACATTTAATCTTGGATTGGGCTTAGGAATTCTTCAAGCGTCATCAAGACTTAATCTTGAACAAATTAGGAACAAGAGTAATGTCATGTGGTGTGCGGTCTTTGGCTTTAGTGTGAATGAACTAGGATGTGTATTTGTTGTGCTTATTGATTCTTCACAAGTTTGATAAAGAACACAGGGTGTTTGAATTTGGTTTTAGGTTTGGTTGTGGTTGTGGTTGCGTCTAGATTTGGTATTAGACTACCTACATACCTTTAGTGGGATCAAACCAACGTAGTTCCAAATTGCAAGCTTGGGTGCAGGTGCCATTTGGGATTTGGAGCTTTTTTGTGCCATTAGGGATTTATAGCAGTTTTGTGTCATTAGGGATTTGGAGCCGCTTTGTGCCATTTTGACTAATTTAGACCCATTAATTGACGTGGTTTGCATCCATGGAATTTGAAGTGGTCCACATCCAATAATTTGAAGTGGTTAGCATCCACTAATTTGACGTCGTCGAAGTTGACCCCAAGTGTTTTTTGTTTTGGATCGCTTGGAATTAGTGTGCCTCTTCCATGCCATTGAATTCCTTGGCATTTGTTACTAATTTCTTCTCATTTTCTGTGAAGCAAAGAAAACAATTGTCTTTCTTCTTTGGTATTTGGTGACTACAAAAGGATTGATGTGCTAAGTTCATCTTCCATCGCTGCAAGAACATTTTAATGTCGACAACAGACGAGTACTGAGTTCTTCCTCCATCACCACAACGAGTGCATCATTTGCCTGCTCTTTTTTTGCTATTGTGTGTGCTTCTCTTATGTGTTCTTAATGTGTCTGCATTATCTTTGTGTGCTTACTGCATCTACTTTCTCCCCTACGTGCTTCTATGTTTGCCTTCTCCTACTCTTGAAAATGTGTGCCTAGTATTTATAGACCTCCCTACATCTTAATTGAGGCTTGATTTGAACTTGATTAACTGAAGAAAAAAACCCAAACTTAATTTAGGCTTTATTCATGTCCGGTATGATTTTATCAAATAGCCTTGAGTTAATCACATAATCTTTATTTAATCAAATAATATTTGAATTGACCAAATAAATCAATCACCTTTATCCTTAATTTGTCCAATCTCAATGATTCATCATTCTTTTCATTTGTTGATTATTTCCTTTAATTTAAATCAATACTTAAATCAAGGTTAATTAAAGATAATCCTTAATCATTTTCAGCCAAATGTCGATGTGTGTCACTCTTGATGACTCATCCAATTTTGATGAGTCACATGTCATACATGCAACTTGTGAGACCCACGGTGCATGCCACATAAGCCTTGCCATGTCAAAACTTTAAATTCTTGGTGAGAATTTATTTTCCCAAAATTTCATTGTCTACAATCTCATTTAGTCATTCGTACATGTTCAACCAATCAACAATTTTGATAACAAGTAGCATCTTCATGACGAACTAGCCATTTGTTTTAAGAATGACTAAAAGATCTCCAAAGTGAATAATTTTTTGCACATATGATTGGTAAATGATGATAAAGAAAATGAACGGTTCTGATTATGATATTCAGAAGATAAAGATCAATTAATCATAAGTGGGGGACAAATAAGTGTTCAGCTATATCACCTGATCAATCTTATACGTGTAATCTTTGTAAAGCAAAAGACAAACAAAGAAGTGTTTCAGAGAGAGAGAGAATGAAGAAGAACAATCATGATTATATTTCTTAGTGAGCAAGTAATACATGAGGATAGACATATATAGTCTCTGACAAACTAAGTACTTCAACTACCTAACTAACTAACTAACTAAGTTTCTAAGATTATGACAAGTGTCTCAATCATAACAACTATACACATATACTCCAACATCCCCCCCTCAAACTCATCCTTTGAGGATCCAAGCATGAGATTTGATGCAATGAGTTCTAAAAAGAGGACCACTTTATCATTTTGTAAGTATGTTAGGAAATTGTTCCTTTGGGGAAACAAATTGTATAGAAAGTTGCTTCTTGGCTACCACTCTCCCAATCAAAATGAACATATATCTCAATATGCTTAGTCTTTTGATACTACACAAGATTGAAAGACAAGGTAGTAGCGGACAAATTATCACAAAATAGCACAGGTGTAGCAGACAAGAAAATATGCAGAAATGCAAGCAGCTGTTTAATCCATTTTATTTCTATAGATATAGAAGACAAAGCTTTGTATTCAATTTCTGTGAAGGATTTGGATTTTGTTTTTTATTTCCTGGAAGACCATGAAATTAGATTGTTTCCTAAAAGCATAACTAACCAGCAGTTGACCTTCTGTCATTAAGATCATCGACCTAATCAGCATCACTGAATGCTTTTAATTGTAAATCCCCTCTGGTGTAGGATATTCCAAAACACAGTGTGCCTTTCAAAAATCTTAGGATCCTTTTTACTGCATTGAAATGTGACACCATGGGATTCTACATATATTGGCAGACTTGATGTACAGAGAAGGCTATTTCTGGTCTTGTAAAGGTTGAGTACTGCAAGGCTCCTACAATACTACTATATAAACTAGGATTTGTATATGGTTGAGCATCATCTTGAGTAGTTTATTGTATGGAAGGCAAGGTGTATCACAAGCTTTGGACTCAAGCATCTTAGTTTTAACCAACAAGTCCTAAACATACTTAGTTTGAGGTGGAAATAAGCCACTGACAATCGTGGTAATCTGAATACCTATGAATTAATGCATTGGACCCAGAATCTTTATGTCAAACTCAGAAGTAAGATCACTAATAATCTATTGGATTGCATCAGAAGCACTCAAAGTAATGATAATATCATCCATATATAACAACAGAACCACAATGCCATCACCAACTTGTTTGACAAATAGTGATGAACCAGCATATGTATTTGTAAATCCCAACTGAGGACAAAAAGTAGTAAATCTATCATTCTAAGCCCTAGGTATTTGTTTC
The DNA here is from genome assembly GCA_028566515.2 of Pyracantha coccinea. NCBI lineage: Eukaryota > Viridiplantae > Streptophyta > Magnoliopsida > Rosales > Rosaceae > Pyracantha > Pyracantha coccinea. The sequence goes on along the minus strand of JAOTRO020184056.1, from coordinate 7,776 downwards.
AAGCCATAGAGTGATTTATGCAGCTTACACATTAGAGTAGGATGACTAAAGTTTTCAAATCTAAGAGGTTGGGCCATATAAACTTTCATTTGCAAGATGTCATGCAAGAATGCATTTTTGACATCTAACTGTCTAAGCGTACATTGAAATGAGCAGCAAGGGCTAACACTAATCTCACTCTAGTAGGCTTAACAACCGGACTAAAAGTCTCACCATAGTCTAAATTAAGTTCTTGATGAAAACCTTTAACCATTAATCTGGCTTTGACTCCAAGTCTTTTGAGAATGTAGAGCATCAATTTCTTCTTTTATAGCTTGTAACCATACAAGAACGTTGATGGATGACTTATATGTGGCTAGCTCAACTAATGACAAATCAACTTCCCCAGACTCTTGTACACTTGCTAACAAAGCTTTCTTCTTTATTATTCCACTTTTACCTCTAGTTTGCATTGGATGCAAGTTAAGTGAAGGAATAAACATAACTACTTATAGAGTACTAGGATAAAGTTTAGTTGTCTCTTGAGAAAAGACATGACTTATATCAAGTGCCACATGTATATAAGAGGAGGATTCAAATTGTATCAGTAATGTACTAAGGACTACTGTTTTGAAGTGATTATGATGGTTCTGGATTTCTATGTGATGGATGAGAAATTGACAATGTTGTATTTGTGTGATTATCAGTGAGTTGAGGTGTAGAAGCAAAGGAAGGTGATACAATCAAGTTATTTGAAGTGACAACGTATACATGATAACAAGGAGCATTGTGCAAACTGGGAGAAGGATGGGTTTTTTTGGTATTTGTCAATAAGTCTGTATATGGAAACTCATTTCACAAAAAATAACATGCCTATTGATAAGATAGGTAGCAATTGGACAAGCATAAGACCAAAATGAGGAAGGTAACTTTGTTGTTTAGAGTAATGGTTGTTCTTATAATATGCCTATGTTTATTCTCAACTAACTCATTATGTTCAGGAGTGTATGGGCAAGGTTTATGATGTACAATCCCTTTTATCCAGAAAAGAAAAGATTGCAATTTTTTACTAATATACTATCCCTTATCACTCTATAAGACCTTAATTGTTGCAGAAAGTTGATTTAGAACAAATGAATAAAAGGCAACAAAGGTATGTAAAAGGTCTGATTTATTTATTAAAGGAAAGATCCAGCAATGTTTGGTACATCCATCAATAAAGGTGACATAGTATCTATAACCCTTAACAGATAAACAAGGTGCGGGAACCAAAGATCACTATGTACCACTTCAAAAGGATGAATAGACTTATTGACCTGAGATTGGAATGGTAATTTACTAAATTTACCCTCCAGTCAAGTATAGAACAATATATGTAATGATGCCTTTGTGCGAGACAAATTAGCTTTATTAAACATTAAAGAAACAACATGATTGGTGGGACGACCTAACCTATGATGCAACACATTGGATTACATAAGCTGACTAAAGAGTCTTTTAACTTGAGAGTTACTTTGTAAAATCCAGAGTTGGTATATGCAAGAGAATGAATGAAATATAGTCTATTAGTGCACAATCCTTTGTAGAGAATCCTTTATGTAACCTTGTACTGAATTCAAAAACAAAATGCATCAAAGATAAGCTAACAGTTATTATCTAGGCAAATCCTATGAACTGACAATAAGTTTTGAGTTAACTTTGGAATATAGAGAACATAATTTAACTTGATTGGATAAACTGGTGTACTAATAATGGAATGACTAACATGTGATACTTGCAAACTTTCCCTACTTGCAATTTGGATTGTCTTATTGGTAGGATATGGTGATACTAGTGACAAGTTGTTTAGATCAGTTGTCATGTGATTGATGGCTCTTGAATCAGTAAGCCAAACTTATGAAGTTACTTGAGAAATTGATGGTTGAGATGATGTGTTGAGCACAGTGTGCATAGCTGGCATAGAAGGGTACTGAGACTGAAATTATGATAATGAGTTTTATGATTGCTGAGTTCGAACTTGATATGATGAGAAATGTGGTGGTTGTGTCTTTTTTATGACTAGGAATTACAGAAAATGGAACAAATGCAAAAGATAACATGAGGGTATAATGCTTTACCAGACCTAATGTAGTTAGGTCCCCTATCATTATAGAAACAAAACCAAGTTGTATGGTTGCTTTTGCCACAAATATGGCAATTGGTTCTCTCAGGAGGTTTTGCACCACCACAAAATAGAACAGTGTGACCTTCATTGTTTCCCAACTGATAAATGTGTATGAGATGAGCATAAGAACTTCCAAAGTGTTGTATAAGTGACTAACCAAGCACTCCAAGAGTATGAGTAGAAAAGACATGTGCCTAATTTGAATACACTTGCCTAGAATCGTATAATCTTAAGCCTTGATTAAATTTGCCCTTACCTTTATTCTTGTTCTCATTATAAGGTTTAAACCCCATTTGCAAATTGAGATTGACCAATAGCATCAAAGAAAAACTCAACTTGAAAATTAGACCCTTTAGATCCAGTTTGAATTGTGTTTGCAACCATAGCAGTCATAAATGGTGCATATAAAAGTTTTCCACAATAGCTTCCTCAGCAAGCAACTATGATCTAAAATCTTCCGAGGAATGACACTCTTACGCCCCCTTAACACACACCTAAATGCGATCCACTCAGTAGGTAATCTATTAAGAATAAGAATCATTATATCCTCATTAGCAAAATAAGCTCCAGTGGCAGACAAATAGTCTTTAACCTCTTTTATCTTATGCAGATACTAAGAAACAAAGTCTAAGCCCTTCTTAATTGATTAGACTTCATTTGAAAAATAGTAATCCTAGAAACAGTGAAAAATTGCTCATTCAACCGAATTCACAAATCTTTAGAATTATTACTACCGACGACAGCCCATGACATAGTAATAAAAGATAATGAGGTAGTAATCAATATCATTATAGCTTTGTCATGCATTTTCCGGACAACAAATACATCATTCTGATCAGAAGTACAGGTATTGGAAGAATTGATACCGTATTCACCAAAGTGATATATGTTGAGAAGGACATGGAGTAGAACCGTCCACAAACCTATGATTCCATTTCTTTCTAGCAACAACTACATCTGGAAGATCCAATTCAAATAGTTCAAGTCATCTAATTTGACATTGACCGAAGTGGATATAGACGAGATGAGAGTTGTGATCGGATATTGAAGCACTTGGTGTTGAGATGCAGTCACCATTGTTATCAAATCAAGATTGTGCTTTCTTGAAATTACAAAGAACCACCATTGAGGAGTTACAACAAACACCTTCAGTGCAAGACTTGAAGATAATCGATTAAAATTGAAGATCGGTAACGAAACCCTAGAAGTTGCAGGGAACGAACGTTTGGAGAAGACGAAGTCGCAAATTGAAGAGAAATGGATCCGAGATATGAGAAATGGAAGAAATGAAGATCAGAACTTCAAGCGTTAGCAACAATGGCGATTGATACCATGTAAAGCTATATCACCTCATCAATCTTGTACTTGTAATCTTTGTAAAGAAAGAGAAGAATAAAGAAGTGTTTAGAGAGAGAGAAAATGAAGAAGAACAATCTTAATTATACTCCTTAGTCGGTAAGTAATACATGAGGATAGACATATATAGTCTCTTACAAACCAAGTACTTCAACTGACTAACTAGTCTTTAAGATTATATCAAGTGACAGTGTCTTAATGGTGTCTCAATCATAACAACTATACACATATACACTAAAAGTTCCCCATAAAGAAACACAAGTATTATCCTTGTTATTTCTTTAATAATGAAAGTACTATCTTAAGCCTCCATATTAGCTATAACCAATTAATGTTGAAACATTTGATTTTCTATAGTATCAAATAGCTTAAGGCTTCAGTTGTAGTTTGTGGACCACATACAAGACCATAAAAAAAATAAAATAAAATAAAATAAAAAAAGAGAGAGAAATAAAAAGTTTGCATTATCTTATTTACAACAACCTCATGACCGAAGTGAAAAGTCTCAAGACCCCTAGATTGATATTATTGGTACCTTTTAAATTCTTTGGAATTCAGAAAGGAGCGGCAGCTCCTTGAGGCAATCCAACACTTCAGCACAATTTCAGCACATGCATAGAGAACATGAAGTGGGGGTGGGGGAAACACAATGTGCATGTGGGATTGCAATCCATGGTAAAATAATTTACACGAGGGGAATTTCAGACCCATACAACTAGTAAAATGAGATGTGAACAGATAGATAGGGTTTTGAGAAAAATATATTATATATTACTATTTCTTAAAAAATAAAGAAAGATGGGAACAAAATCTAAGATTTAGCAAAAAGAGTCTGTCTGCAGAGTGTTTGACCAGAGATCCCATGCTCTGCCCTTTAAACCCTTTATGTTTCCAAGACAGCACGAGTATCTGTGTGTTGCATTGTAATCGTAAGACATGCATCGGTCTACTTCGAGTTTCCATGTCCATGTCTTGTTTTGAAACTTCCGAACATTTCTGTCCTGCTATTGCAAATCCCTATAAACATCAGGATGGACGTCCACTTACTACTATAGATATTCATGTAATTGAATTCGATTCAATTCAATTTAAGGGGCTTAATGTAAAAACAGTATTATTTTAAAGTTTGAAACATGCATTGTGACCATCGGATAAGGGTAATATTTAGGAGACTAAATTTGAAAATTAAATTTTGAAAATTAAATTTTGAAAACTAAAGGACATGGAAGTTGATGATTGGTTTATTACTTTAACGTTGATAAACGTACTTATTCCTATTGATGACACATTATGTAGTCTATACATTTAGCCTCCAAATTTAGTCTCTTTAGCATTACTCATCAGATAATACATGTGGAAGTGTGAATAAACTAATTAAACTGTAAGCTTGAGTTTAGTCCAGATACCCCCAAATTAATATTCACAATGAAGACCAGCCCAATCTTATTCTTATGTACCCCAAAACGCATTATGATTATGTTGCCCACCTAGTGTGGCTACCGTGAATAATAGTTGATTACTCAAAAAATGGTAAAAGTTCTGTTCTTTTATATTGTAGATTTATAAAATTTTGTTTATGATTAGAACCGTTCATATTATAGATCATACTATAAATATCATCTTTGTAAAAAATTGAGTAAAACTAAGGTTGTTTAGTCATCGAATTGTATAAAACCAAACGGATGAAATTGGTACAATTATCAAAAACTGTTTATCTATTTGTTACAGTTGATTTACTAAATGATCTTTGTTTTAATTTATTTTTTTCACAGATGATTTTTACATGTGATTTATTTATGAATGGTTCCGATTATAAGCACGAAGTTTTGTGAATTGAGCATGAAATTTTTTTAGTAGGAATTCCTACTTATCCTTGAGTAGTGAAGTTTTGTTTGATCAGGGTCAGGTTTGAATCAGCTGATCTTCAAGAAGTTATTTGTCTCGTGTACCTGAACAATTATCATTCCTATAACGTATATTATCATGGAAAAATTACACTTAGAGTATCTTTTAATACTTAATTATATATTAAATATATATTGAGATAACGTTTTTTAAACATTTCAATGAGAGATAAAAGTTAATACATATGAAAAATGACATCATTGCCTTTTTTTCTCTAGAGTGTAAGTTACAAAATTACCCTTTATAGTGGAAAAGTCTTTCACACTTATATCTCTTCAACCGTTCCACCTTTCTCTCTTTTTCTCTCTTCAAGAAATATTGGTTCCATTTAATTATTCAAATGAACGAATGAACTTGTGGATCTACAACCTCTACCCAGTTTACCATCTCATTCTCATTCTTAGTTGGACAATTAAAGTTCTCATCTAGGTTTAATTATTTGTTAGACATGTATAATTCCCTTTTTTCCCCTTTTCAAGTTCAATGTGCCTTGAAATTGGATTGAAGGATGTTCTTGCAGCTTTATAGTATATGATATTCAAATCAAACACTATTTATCACAGATAACCTTCCATTGACCAATTTAAGATGAGTTTCAAATCAAACAAATTCTGAATTAGAAGACTTGGCCTTTGCCTTGCTTCTCTTCCCCAAAATTCTATTGTTTTATTTCAACCTTTGTTAACGAAAAAAAATTTACCAAATATTCAAATTTGTAAAATGAAAAAAAAATAATACAAGAAATTGGATTTTGCAAATGTAAATTTATCGTACACACGTACGACTTAATAAACCAAAAGATGAATTAGTGAAATTTTGTAAACATTATCATTTATCGAAGACAGGTTGAACTGATTCTGCAAAAATGGTAGAAGATGGGTACTGATTCTGCAACAAAAATTGAGGACTGGTTGAATTGATTATGCAAAAATGGTCGAGGATGGGTTGAACAAATTCTGCAAAAATTGTCGATGATGGGATGAACTAATTCTGCAAAAACGTTGAACTGATTCTGCAAAAATTGTCGATGATGGGTTGAACTAATTCAGCAAAAAATGGTAGAGGATGGGTTGAGCTGCGTCGCACTGATTTTGCAAAAATGGATGAGGACGGGTTGAACTAATTCAACAAAAATGGTTGAGGATGGGTTGAACTGCGTTGAATTAATTCTGCAAAAACTGTCGAGGATGGGTTGAACTGGGGACAGGATGAACTGATTCTGCAAAAATGGTCAAAGATGGGTTGAACTACAGGAGGACGTGTTGAATTGATTCTGCAAAAATGGTCGAAAAAGGGTTGAACTGATTCTGTAAAAATGGTCGACGACGGGTTGAATTGATTCTATAAAAATGGTCAAGGACAAGTTGAATTGATTTTGCAAAAAATGGTCAAGGACAAGTTGAATTGATTTTGCAAAAAATGGTCGATGAAGGATTAAATTGATTCTGCAAAAATGGTCGAGGATGTGTTGAACTAATTCTAGTAATAAAGGATACAAACTGATTCTGCATATAGTTTCAAAGCTGATTTTCCAGAAATAGTCGATGATGGGTTGAGCTTATGGTATATTAATTTTGTTGGAGTTGTGAGGGCTTAGTTCTATTAACAACCCTAAAACCTTTAGAGGTATGGCTGATATTTTAAAACATTGTTTCTATGTTTTTGGGATGGGCTTTAGTTGTTTTTATGTTTTTGTCTCTCCTTGACATGTTTAAAAACTAGTGGAGTTCATTGAAATATAGTAAAAGTTTTTGTCTATATATAAAGCTCCCTATTATCATTCACATGCCTAAATGTTTTTTTTTAAAATAAAATAAACATGTTTAAAATGTGAATAAACATACTCTAATTACTACTAAATGGGGCGGTGTTAAGATTGAAGAGGAATTGATGAACTAGAGGTCTTGGGTTCAAAACCTGCAGCTGGTGTGGAAGCCAAACCTGTGGCCAGGAAGAGGCTGAAATGCTTCTGTGAGTCTTCTCAGTCCCCGAAAAGGATGACTAACCATGACCTTAATTGTCAAGTAATGTTTACAATCGTGGTTTATATGTATATCTTTCTTACAAAGCTTGTAATGAAAGCTTAACAAATGGATAAAATTATAACTGCCTTATAACAACCTTTATAACTACTCTTATAACAACTCGTATAAATTACATATCTCATTATTGACAAGTGTCACTAGCTTGACCCTTGATCTCTTCTTGACTTGAATCCTTGATTCTTTTGTCTTCATTCTTTTGCTAGATTTGAGAGCCTAGACAATACTCTTATAACAACTTGTATAAATTACCTATCTCATTATTGACAAGTGTCACTAGCTTGACCCTTGATCTCTTCTTGACTTGAATCCTTGATTCTTTTGTCTTCA
>JAOTRO020184046.1:0-11067 GCA_028566515.2 Pyracantha coccinea | reverse complement strand
TATTTCAAGCTCAAAACTTGAATCAATCGTTCAATCGTTCATCTGAGATCAAGTCATCAAATTTGAAGATTGAATCAGAGGAAAATTGTAAACAGAGATTGTAACCTACAAATTCAAATCAATACAAAACTAGTTTGTACACATGGTCTCATTTCATTCGATACGAAATTTCATGTTTGCGAATTTGGCATGCTTGGAGGGACGTTTCTGCCTCTTATATTTGTCTTTATACTCACAAGAAGCACACATGGCATCAAGAAAGGATTAATCTATTCCTGCAATCAACGCCAAGACTAAGAACATCCTTGCCGTAAGTGGTGGCACTTTGGGCATCACAACCCGAAACAAGGCAATAGCTCTCTCTGTAGTGCTTTCCACCCCTACATCAACTTTGCCGAAGAAGCAAAAGAACCCAAGGCACGAGCATGTGATCACCCTGGCCTCACCAAGGGTGCCAAGGGAAGAAAGCCCAAAAAGGTATTCCAAGTCTTTGACTTCCAATGTCAACTCAAGCAGCAACTCTTATCTTGTAGCCATGTAAGTTATGACTACTGGTGTGACGTCTATCGAGGAGCAGTTGGCCCAAATGAACGAGCAATTGCAAAGCTGACAAGGACAATAGAGGAAAATGACCTGTAGATTGCTACACTCGCCAACCATCTAGAGGCGCAACATGACGAGAAGGCTGGCCAAAAGGTTAAGGAGAAGCTAAAGGTGGACCAAGCTACAACGCTCATTGGATCTCTCTCTATCCAACAGCTGTAAGAGATGATCACGAGCACAATCAAGGCGCAATACGAAGAAAGTTCGCATGATTCTGTGCTGTATTCAAAACCCTACTCTAAGAAGATTAATGCCTTGAGGATGGCAAGGGGTTATCAGCCACCCAAATTCATGCAATTCGATGGAAATGGCAATCCTAAACAATATATTGCCCATTTCATTGAAACCTGCAACAATGCTGGGATGGAAGGAGACTGCCTCGTCAAGCAATTTGTGCCCTCGCTAAAAGGTAATGCCTTTGACTGGTGCACCAACCTCGAGCCCAAGTCTATCAACAGCTGAGACCAGCTTGAAATAGAATTCATCAACTGCTTCTACAGCATTCGCTGCATCGTAAGCATATTGGAGCTGACGAGTACAAAACAATGGAAGGATGAACTTATCATTGACTACATCAATAGATGGCATTCATTAATTCTGGACTGCAAAGATCGCCTTGGTGAAACCTTTGCCATTGAGATGTGCGTTCAAGGCATGCATTGGGGGTTAAATTACATCCTCCAAGGCATAAAACTGAGAACATTTGAGGAGCTGGCAACTCGTTCCATGACATGGAGCTGAGTATCGCCAATCATGGGAAGAAAGAGTTGATCACCAACTTCAAGAAGGATAAGGTGTTCGCCCCAAAGGTAGACAAGACTAGGAAGAATCCCTTCAAGGAAGCTTTTGTCATCTATACTACCCCCATCAAGACCTCCTCTATGCCTGTCAAGATCTCATCCAAGAACAAAATGAACGAGGTGAAGAGACGTGTGCCTTTTCGCACCAAGTTAGGTACAAAAACACCTTGAGGGAACTAGAGCAGAAGACGTACCCTTTCCTTACTTCAACGTGGTTGCAATGTCAGACGACTCGCTAGAAAAAAAGGTGATAGAGCTACCCAAATGCAATCGCCCTGAAGGGATGAATTGCGTTAACGATCCTAGGTACTACAAATACAATCGTATCATGAGTCATCTTGTTGGCAAGTGCTTCGTTCTTCAGAAGCTCATCATGAAGCTAGCACAACAAGGCAAATTGAACTTGACCTCGAAGACACGACTGCAACACACACTACTATGATCGTGTTAGGATCCTTTAATCATGTGCCTCTCTAAGTGATGCATGCTCATTCCCATCCATGATCAAGCCACACGACACCTTTTGTACAACTATTACTGGGGGTAAGCGACCGAAACGCACCTACCGACGATGAAGAAGGGTGGACATTGGTGACCTGCAAAAGGACAAAGAAACCAAGACCACAAGCCACATGGTCAAAGATGAAACAAGGGAGAAAACACCGCTGCCGCAACAATAGGAAGCCCAAAATGAGCATAAGAGCTACCAAGCTAACATACGCTAGGGAACCTATGGAGCAAGAGCCACGTATTCCCATCTCCTTGTACGAATACTTCCCGAAAGACATCTTCCAATAGTGTACTGCCACTGCCTGTCACATGATTGAAGTAGAGATAGAAGAGCACTCAAAAGGCAAAGTTATCGCCGTCGAGAAGAAGAAGAACATCATCCCCGAAGAAAGCCTGCTGGCACACTTTAGCATCGAGGAAGCCTTACAATTGACTAAGGAGATGCGAAAAGCACTAGTAGCAGTCTTGGTGAGTCCCGACGACCACGAAGTGCAAGAAAGCAAGAATGAATGCTTGAAACTTTGGCCACGTAAGTATGCCACATGTTGTGTCACCCATGACGCAATCAACTTCACCGACGAAGACTTGTTGATGGGATTAAAACCTCACAATCGTTTTCTCTTCATATCTGGGCACGTAAAGAAGTACAAAATCAACTGCATGCTTATGGATGGTGGATCGGCCATAAACATCATGCCAAAGTCAACAATGACCATAATCGGCATCAAGGAGGATGACCTATCTCGAAACCGCCTTCTAATTCAAGGTTTTAACCAAGGAGGACAAAGAGCAATGGGTATGATCCGAGTCGAGATGACCATTGGTGAACTCAAGTCAAGCACGTTATTCCATGTGATTGACACAAGAATTTCCTACAGAAAGAATGGAGTGTTGTCATCCACCCTCCACCAATGATTAAAATTCTACCAAGAAGAAGTGAAAGTGATACAAGGCGACACCAAGCCATTCACCGAAGCCAAATCACACTTTGTGGATGCTAAGTTTTACATGGATGAAGACACCGTGCTGGAAGCTCTTCCAAAAGAGTTCGAATCCATAGGCAAAGCCACACCTAAGAAACATGAGTGGCAAGTTGTGCCCAAGAAACAAGAAGGGGAAGCCGTGCCAACTTCAAGATAAAAGGAGAATGAGCCTGCTAAGCCCACAATAATCAAAGGGAGTATGATGCCCTCAAAAGGACCAAACACACCCATCTTCTGATACGTCCCTATATCAAGAATAAAGAATGGGCAATCCCCATTCAAAACTAGAACAAGCAAAGTCGGCACACAGCTGCACAAAGACGATGTAAAACTGTTCTCAAGACAAATGTCGTTTTACCTCTGACACAGCTAGGTAATGCTAAAGTATCAAAACCACCACAAGGTTTCGTAAAACCCCTGCCAAAAGGGGCAGAACTAAGCTCTCTTCCAACCAAGAAGACCAAAGAAGGTTTCAACCCAAACACCTACAAACTCATGTCAAAAGCTAGGTACGCTTCAAATCTTGGAAAGAATAATGCAAACATCATCAAAGACAAAGAACGTAACCTCATCGAGACTCAATAGAAGTTAAAAGAGCATGGTTACAGAGTTGACAACAACAAAGCTGGACTTGGCTTTACACCAAATACACCCATGAAGATTTCATGAAAAGAGAAAAACATTAGCGCTCAACACATCAACTTGAGCGTTGAACAAAATCAAGAGGAGCCTAAACCCACCCCTCGAATGTCAGTCTTTGATAAAATGAATCATTCAAAACCCAAAATTTCAGCACTTGATCGCATTGGTGGTCAAGATCGAACTTCCATATACAAGCGGCTTAACACGCCAACACCCCAAAGCTTTATTTTCGAAAGGTTGTCAAAACCTAAGAAACAAAGCGACATGGCTAGCTCTCCTCCACGACGGTCAACCTTGGAAAGACTTGAAGAAACCAAGAAGCTTTCTGGAAAGAGGAAGACAATGCCAAAGAAAGAAAAACTCGACTGTCTAGCAGAAAAAAGATGACGTTCGAAGCTTGATTCCATCAAGGATGAAAAGCCAAGAAACCTTAGAGGTTGACACAAAAGGACAACTGAAGGTAAAAAGGCGCACCATCATCCACACTGGCCAAGAGAACGACATTAAAGAGGAGGTCCAAGAAGTCTTCCACATCACAATCCAAGAAGAAAAAGAAAACGAAATCCCTGAGGAAGATGTCACTGCTGCTCCACCACAGCTCGAGGATGGGGGGCAAGCCACGGTTGATGATCTCAAAGAGCTCAACTTAGGCACAAGCAAAGAACCGAAACCTATCTTTGTAAGTGCACTACTAAGTGCGAACGAGATCGATGAGTACTACCAATTGCTAATGGAGTACAAAGACGTCTTTGCTTGGACTTACAAAGAAATGTCTAGTACTATAGCCATGCATCATCTTGCAATCTAGCTTGGAATGCGACCGATAAAGCAAACTCAAAGACGTTATCAATCCGAGCTCATCCCATGAATTGAGGGCGAGATTGACAAGCTAATCTAAGAAGGTTTCATTCGAAAGGTGCAATACCATAAATGGATCTCCTACATCATCATTATCCTTAAGAAATCTAGACAAATACGTGTTTGCATAGATTTCCGTGACCTCAACGATGCTTGCCCGAAGGATGACTTTCCCTTGCCAATCATCGCAATCATGGTGGACATAACCACTAGCCAAGAGGTGTTATCATTGATGGACGGCTCATTTGGGTACAATCAAATCCACATGGCTCCTGAAGAAGAGGAACTAACAGTCTTCCGCACTCCAAAAGGTATCTACTGCTACAAGGTAATGCCATTTGGCTTGAAGAATGCTGGGGCTACATACCAACGTACAATACAGAAGATCTTCAAAGACATGCTGCACAAAAACGTAGAATGTTACGTAGACGACGTAGTTGTCAAGACCAAGAAGAGATCCAATCATTTAAAATATTTTCGAATGGTGTTCGACAAACTACGACACTACGACACTACAACCTCAAGATGAACTCGTTAAAGTGTGCATTTGGTGTCACCTCTGGGAATTTCCTCGGCTTCATTGTCAAGCACCGTGGTATTAAAGTGGACCAGTCAAAGATCAAGGCCATTCAAAGCATGCCCAAGCCAAGAAACTTACACCAGCTAAAAAGTCTACAAAGGAGGCTAGCCTTCATCAGACACTTCATTTCTAACCTTGTTGGATGCTGTCAACCTTTCAATTGACTCAAGAAGAAAGACGCTCTATTCATATGGGATGACGTCTGCCGTAATGCCTTCGAGAGCATAAAATAGTACATGGTAAGCCCAACTCTCTTAGAAGCACCCATGCTTGGAAAACCGCTCATCTAGCTACATAAGAAGGTTCCATTGGAGCACTCTTGGCACAAGAAAATGAAGACCAAAAGGAAAAAGCACTTTACTACCTAAGTAAAACCCTCACTGGTGCCAAGCTCAACTACTCACTGTTCGAGAAGATGTGCCTTGCCCTAGTCGTTGCCATCCAAAAGCTAAGACACTACATGCATGCTTACACCATTTACTTGGTTGCTAAAGCTGACTCGATCAAATACGTCATGTCCAAACAAGTTTTGACAGGGCGACTAGCTAAATGGGCATTGTTTCTAAATTAGTATGAGATCATCCATGTCCGAGCTAAAGCCGTCAAGGGACAAGCTTTAGCAGAATTCCTTACCGATCATCCAATCCCAGCCAATTGGAAAATCTCAGATGACTTGCCTGACGAGGAGGTGTTCTAAGTCGACATCTTCCCGACATTGACAATGTTCTTCGACGAATCTGCACGAGCAGATGGGGGGGGGGACAGAAGTAATGTTCATGTACCCAAAAGGACAAGTACTACCTTATTCCTCCCGACTAAGCCAACTATGCTTCAACAACATCGTTGAGTACCAAGCACTAATTATTGGACTCCAAATGGTGATCATCGTAGAAATCACAACGCTAGAAGTGTATGACTACTCCAAGCTCATAATCAATCAACTCTTGACTGAATATGAGTGAGGAAAGATGATCTCGTCCCATACTTTCTGCTAGCAATTCAACTGCTATAAAACTTTGGGGCCGTGACGCTAGAACATGTGCCAAGAAATGAAATTCAAGTGGTGGACGCTCTCGCTAACCTAGCCTCAAGTATGGCACTAGGAGAAGACGATGTTGCAGACGTACCAGTTTGCCAAAGATGGGTGATCCCACTCGTCATTGAAATGCTACTAGATGACACAAAGGTCATCTTAATACTTCAGTCAACACTGAAGAGTGGAGATAGCTGCTAATCAATTACTTGGAGCATGGAAAGGTTCCGGATGATCCTAAACACCGCTCTGAAATATGTCAACGAGCACCTCGCTTCCTCTACTACAAAGGAACACTCTATTGACGCTCCTTTGAAGGAGTACTTCTAAGATGCCTAGGTGAGGAAGAAGTCAATCAAGCCATGGAAGAAGCAGACTCAGGCGTAGGCGGAGCACATCAGTCTGGACCAAAGTTACATTTCTAGCTCAAAAGAATAAGCTACTACTGGCCAAGCATGGTGAAGGATTGCCTGGAATACACCAAAAGATGCCAAGTCTGCCAATTCCACACCAACTTCATACATTAACCGCCTGAACCATTACACCCCACAGTTGCTTAATGGTCGTTTGATGCATGGGGATTGGACGTCGTAGGACCAATGACACCAAAGTCATCTACAGGAGAACCCTATATCTTAGCCTTAAGGGATTACTTTTCCAAGTGGGCTGAACCCGTACCCTTCAGGGAAGTCAAGAAGGAAACTGTTGTCCGTTTCATCAAAGAGCATATCATCCATCAATAATAGGTTTAAGATGTCAAGGGGGCATCCAGTCACACAATTTAAATTTAAGAAAAAAATTAAAATTCTTTATATGATATTAATATTTTTTGAATTTAAAAAAAATATATTAATAGTCTTATTGTTAAACTTTTAATTGATACTAAACTTAATTTTTTTTGTCCTAATAGAATTTAAATACAAGATTTTAGTCAAGAATGGAACTGCCATTTACCATAAACAAAGCTAGTAGAGATGCTCTAATGAGACTACCTATCTTCTCTACTCGCATCATTCTCCTCCCCTGTCGCTGATATTCCCCATATCCCAAATTGATGGCTTAATGACATATGACTCAACCCGTAACGAGTCCGTCACGAATCTTAATTCGCACGATAACCCCAGAAAAAGATCAGATCGGCGTTGTCTGAAAAAGCTCATCGATGCCGCCAAGCAGATTAGTCTCGGCTGCTCGACTTCTACTATCATTGATAATGAAGCCTAAGATGCATTCGCTTCACTATTGGATACATTTTTCACATTGAAATATATCTAGGGTTGATAATCTTCTTTCATTTAGTGACTTAATATCTGCGAATTGGATTGGATTAGGTTTTCTGTGAATTTAGGATGTTATTTGCTAGAGTCAACCATGTGGTAGCAAAAATCTGTTGTCTTCAATCCTCATGAATTTGTACCTACAAAATAATCAACACCTTTAATCAAACACCAAAGCCTCACACGCTCACGAGATGAGAGTTTTGGCTAATAGATCTCCGATGCCTAAGTTAGTATCTCTGAAAAGGGTGAGTGTTTAAGGCTTGTATGCGTAGCAAAAAGCTTACTGAAATTTGGTGAAGATTAAGGTATTTAAAGAGAGGAATGGCCGACCATAGTGTTAGGGAGTAGCCCTACACATGGCGATATCCTATTGGTAAAGGTGTGTCATCCGTTGGATGAATGAGGATGCTATATTCCCAAGAGCCTTGGGCATTAAAATGAGGGCAATCTTGTCTTTCTTGAGATAAAGTCCATGTGTCGCTTTTAGAATTTTTGGGATTATTTTTTACTTTACAAATCCTACCTTGTCGAATCTGTTCTTGTTTGATGGAGAGTTCCCCAATGGCTTCCTCTTCTCACCTGTTGAAAAGTCAGGACCTATGAATCTTGCGTTAATTGGTGATTTGACCAACACAGCAGGGAGCATAGACTTTAATGGCTCACAATAGCAGTTCCCTGACTTTTTGATCAGTTTGCAATAACAGAATCAGATGAAAGGGAACATTGGGGCAGAAGAAAATGAAGGGGGATCCAGGAAAAACATGAGACTAGCAAATTTGGTATATAGTATAACTAAATGCCTTCTTATACTAAAAAATAAAAAATAAAAAAAATAAAAAAAAACAACAACAACAAACTATATTATAATATATAAATTGCAAAATAAATTAACATATATATTATAAAATATTAAAACATATTGATAACATGGAGAACAAGCATATAATGAGGGATGAGGGTGTATCCATATATTTACGAGTCTCTTATATTTTATTCAAAAAATAAAATGAAAAATAAAAGTTATCAATTTTCTATATAAGTGACATTCGCAACCTAGGTGGGTGCCTAGACAAGCTAGAAGGGCGCCTAATCATATCTATGTGGCATTTATTAATTTCAAATGTCTAAAGGTTCATCATGGTGGTGGCCAGCCGCCTAGCGCCTAGGCAGCGCTAGCCAGTGATTTTTAGAACAGTGTAGTAGTAATACAAGCCAGTGGGGAAGTAGTAGCATCAGATCAATTGGATTTCCATTCAATGTCTGATAGCTGAATTATGGAGGAGAGAAGATTTCGTTTCATGGTAAAAAAAAAAATCATTTATCTTAGGTGTTTCACAAGAAGAAAGAATGAAAGCTGTGCGGCTTCAATCTCCTTGTCCACTCCTTCTAACAATAACAATTTAATCCACTAACGCTATTGATTATAGCTAGATAAGTTAATTGCCGCAACATACAAAAATCACTACCAAGAAGTGGAAGAAGCAAGGTAGAGGAATTGGTTGACCCATCAGACTGCAAGTTCGAATCCTGACTTCCCGCCTAATTCATATTACTTGAGGCCGATTACAGCTAGTGTACTTCTGCAATTGGGAAAGAGTACAGTGAATTTTCACCTTTCTATTGAAGTAGGTTTTATTATGCGACAACTTTCATCACTGTTTTTCTTATATTACTGGATTATAGGTAGCTTACTTGCTTACTTGTTAATGTACTTAACCAGTATCACAGTCAAGAATTTTACCGCATAGCCTTTCTCTAGACTTCACTACTCTTCGCTTGGAAAGAGTCATATTCAACTGGTAATTCTTGTATTCTCGAAGGAAAAGTTCCCCTACTCGCTTGCTAATGGACAAGTACTAGTGGAGGACATCCGCTCAAGACCCACATTTCAAGTCTTGTATGCCACCAAATCAGCTATCAATGTCATTTAGCCCAATTGTCCCAACTGGACTTCACCATAACAAGAAGATGAAGGACACTGGCTTGGGGATTAAGGTGACTTGGGGAAGCCTCCGACCTTAAAGCTGGTTTGGTATTGCTGTGCTTTGAAAAAAAGTTGCTTTTGCTGTGTTGTGAGAATAAGCAGTTATGAAATAAAGCAGTATAGTGTTTGGTAAACTTTTTTGTAAGAGTACTTTTGGAGAAAAAAAAAAAGCAGTATGATAGTATTTGGTAAACTTTTATGCAAAACAGCTGTGAAGGTATGAATGACCAAAACCAAGCTTATCTATCATATTTCTTTTTCTTCGTTTCCTTCGCTGCTTTTCTATCATATTTCTTTTTCTTCGTTCCCCAAAACCAAGCTTATCCATAGGACCCCAAAGAAGATCAGGAAGAAGAAAATCCAGAAACCCGATTCCACTCCTCCCTTACTCTGCTCCAAGCACAAAGACCTCCCCGCCGCAATCTTGTTGTGGAGGATGGTGCACGTCTTTGATTCTTCGCCGCAAGGTTGTAGGAAAGACCTCCCCGCCGCAATCTTCCTATGCGAATTCGTGGTTTCTCAGGACACACAATCTTCCTCTGCTAATTCTGATTTAGTTTCAAGCACATTTGAGTATAACAACTTTGGTTAATTTGTGATGATAGCAGTCTAGGGCTCTCCTCCTGGCAACCCTTGTGGGCCTCTAATGGTGACAATTCGGATCTTCACGGGAAGGGACGAGGTAGATTCACAGTGGGGGCAACACAAATCTTTAAAGATCTTTGGTAGAGATGAAGCTGGGAGGAGCAGAAAATGGGATGATAGAGATGAAGGGAGGGTAGGATTGCCAGAAACTTTCATTAAAGGGTCACTGTTCACCCTTGTTTTAGAGGTTTGCGCAGAAGCTGAAAAGCCAGTTTTTCAAAGCTGCCTTTTGCTGCTTCTGTTTTTTGGCTTTTTTTTCATCCAAAAATGTGAAAAAAAGCTGAAGTTGGAAGTTTACCAAACACAAAAACAAACACAAAAATGGTCGCAGCTTTTTTTTTTTATACTAGCTTTTTTCAAAATCACCTCAGTACCAAACCATACCTTAGTGTTGAATAACAAATCATTTGCTGGTATCTTGTTGGCTTTCGCCTTCTTTTGTTATACAAAAAATAAACGTATTAGTTCTAATTTAAATGAGATATAAAAAAAATCAATAAACATTAATAATAAATGTATAATACTTTTAGACTTAATATAAAAAACGTACTACATAGCCGAGCTCCTGAAAATGACTATAGAGCCACACCCAATTATCTTCCCGGTCCTCAAACTCCTCCGGGCAACCCTCCTCAAGAGCAACATGCGGATCATCAAATGTCTCAAACTATTGGTGCATGTCGCTCTTCCATGGCTTGTACCGTTCATTGGAAAGCATGTTGACGTACGCTAATATATCGTCTTTGATGTCGTCGAAATTGTAGTTCGTCTGCAAGGTAACAAATTAATTACATACATTAAGTAATATAAATATATAAAATTTATAGGAAAAGCAATAAAAAGGCAGGATACTTACCGACAAATATGAGCGCACATTCGACCTCACTTCATCTGGCATTGCCTTCCAAGACTCCCATTGCATAAGGCAATAGGTCCAAACAACGTGACCAATGTTGTGGGCCAATGCGTTATGCTACTCTGCTGTTGTTACAGCCTGATGCCTGTCTTTGTATCCGATCGTGATACGTCAGTTGGTCACCCGGGCCACCTTCGCCTGAGACAAGGTCTTTGGGTATTTTTCTTTGCTGAAAAAATATAAAAAACAGTCAAACAAACACAACAAATTAAACTGAAATTTCGTAGAACCTT
>JAOTRO020184035.1:0-11067 GCA_028566515.2 Pyracantha coccinea | reverse complement strand
TTAAATTGTCGCTTCCGCATGTGCATATGGTTACGTCACGTTCACGTGACGGCCAGCATGCCTTGACTTCGGTCGGGATGTGTCATATGGTCTAAGAGACTGTTTGGCTTTAAAAAAACAAAGTTGTACATGATGCTGAAATCTACACCTAAAAAATTGTAAGAGCACAAGAAAGGGCATATGAGCTCCACACCCTACCTTGTACTTAAAAGAGATACTAGACTTATGATTTTTAACCTTTCATGAGGACATGTCGGCATCAAACACCCAATATCAAATCCTCATTTTTTTGAAAATCAGGACCATCCTTTTGAGTAGAGAAATTAGAGAACAATAAAAAAGAGGAGTTACGGGCAACATGTCAAGACCAAGAAAACTAGAGAATGTTAAAAAAAAATAAAAAATAAAAAAAGCCGAAAATAAACAACAGAGGACAACACCGAGCAGCAGTAGCAGAGCCAAGGTGGGGGCAATAGGATTCCTTAACCCCAATAACCTTGTACATAACTGGTACTTGAAAGAGAGAACTGAAGAAGATCAAAGGGCGAAAAAATGGCGCAAGCACAACCACCTGGGGAAAAAACCCAAGAGATCCCAGAAATGGAGGTGAAAGAAAACCCAAGAAGTCCATCGTTCAAATTCAATGCACAGGCACCTGAATTTGTGCCAATATCACATGCCCAGATGCCAATTTTTGGTTATTTCTACCCCTGCTTTCATTTTCTTGGTGACACTGCTTCCCCTGATTGGTTTTACATTGAGGACCTAGAATTGCATCCTTACTTGATCTCCAATAATCCCAATATCGATCCGCTTTCCAATCGGTCCAAGAACGCGATCCCGGATGATCTTCAGCATAAGATCATCAAGTAGGTGATGTGTCTTTGATTGTTAATTCTTTTTATGCCCTTTGTTTTGTTGATCAAGAAAATATCATTTGTCGACTGTGAATCTAGACTATTGGCCAGGTTGATTTTTGTGTGAATGTGTACCGAGTTCAATATGCCAAAAGAATGTTACCTATGTGTTAAATTTGCGAAATTATGTATGTAGATCTGTTTTTTTGTAGAGAATTAGATAAAATATATGTCTGGATTTTTGGATTATGTTAGGCAAACTGGGATCATCCTTTTTCTGATCCTCCTTATAACTTTGGTGGAGCTTGCGCTTACTGCACTCCATCCTCTCTTCATCATTCCAATCAGGTTTCTCCTTAGGGTTTTGTGTGGAAGAAGATGGAGGAGGAAGGTTTTGTGTGGAAGAAGAAGAAAGAGGAGGATGAGGGTTTTGTGCAGATAGAGCACGGAGAAGGGTCTCCAAGTCCTTGCCTTTACCATAGGATGGTAATGGGTTCTTCTTCCTCTGACATAACAGACCGTCTTCTGGATGTGGCTTCCTTTGCTTGTTCTCATCAACAAGGGTTGCCACCGCTACACCATGCTCATTAAGGTCGATTTCGTCAAAGAAGTTGAAGGGATCGAAGGACGTGGTTTCGGCCATCAAGAAAGCGTCAAGGTCATCAAGAAACTCCTGATTCTGCTTGGAGTCCATGTCGTTTCAATTCAATTAAAACAAAAAAACAAAAGCAGGAGCGAAATCCCTAAATTTTTACGGTGTAATGCAGAAAATAAAGGAAAAAAATAAGCAAGAAATTATAGAGAAGAAAAAGTGGAACCTGAAAATTCGAAGCGTCGATCGAATTGGAATTGAGAGTGAATTAGAATTAGGGCTTAAATTCGAACGCAGAGAGAAGGAACACAGAGCGAGAGACCTAGAGAGAGAGAGAGAGAGAGATGGGGTTTGGAATTTGAATAAGTGCCCGTTTGGTACTTGATATTGCAAGACTCTCACCGCTTAAGCACGGTTTTAAGCACATGCCCTTTTTTCTTCATTTCATTGGATTGGCGCCTTGACTTGAATCTAGATTCTAAACCCTAAACCCCGAATTCCAAATGAGTTCTAAATGACTAAAATACCCCTGACTTCATCATCTTCTCGAGTTCTGCTCCCATATAATCCAAAGAGGTATTTGTTAGTTTGTCCTCTAACTTGTATAAAGTGCCAATTTCTCCTTGAACTTTAATTTAGTCAATTATTCTTTGAATTTTTATAATTAACCAATTTTCCCCCTTTTAGCCAATTACCCCGTAAAATTTTATAGATAGCCAATTCCCCCATAGCGTTAGGTTTTAAACTTTTCATCCAATTTCCATCCATCTAATTTTCCATTCTTTTAGCCCTTACACAGTTGTCATGTGTTGCCTGTGATCAAAATGGATGAAATTTTGGATGAAATTTTTGAAAATCTAGTGTCAAAGAGAAAATTGGCTATTTATAAAAGTTCAGGGGATGGGGGTAATTGGCTAAAATTAAAGTTCAAAATTGACTAATTACAAAAGTTCATGAGGTAATAGGCTAAAATGAAAATTTAGGAGAAATTGACGACTCTAAACAAATATGCCTAATCCAAATCTGTGTGAAATCATCCCCTTCTTCCTTGCATATCAAAATTACATTAAAACATGGCCTCATAGCATAGTTGGGTCTGAATATTGGACGTTCACGGTTGTTGTGTGTCGATCGCATGTGTTCTTCGCTGTGACGCACTAATTCTTTGAGGTCTTAGTCTAACATGGTTGGGTCTAGCCGAGGAGAGCTATGAGCTCCGATCTTCAATAGGAGTAAAGGGAGAGTCTCAGCCCTGGGAGGCTTAAAAAAAAATATAATTTTCAACTTGTAAAAATAAACGATGAAACAGGTACGGTTAAATGGATAACGGTTATGGTTACCTATTTATAAACAGTTATAATTATGAGTATATTCGTTTAGAAAACTACCTAGCGCGTATTGATCTAAACTGTTATAGGTAAATAACAATGGTTACCGGCCCGCCATAACCATCGAATTCAAATTGAGTGGTCCGAATTACCTAGCCTTTAAGCTCCATACAATGAGATCCAGAGTGGATCTTTGTCCTTTTAAGGGTAATGGTATGAGAGCCACAAGTATAGGTTTTATCGGGAGAACCCTGACGAAGCAACAAAGGAGTGACAAATAATAAAGTGTTTGAGGATATATGCGTACAAGAATGACTGAAATTTTTTACAAGTGATTTTACTACTTTAATTTTAGCGTTTTTATCATCACACAACTAGACCTAGACGAATTTGGATCCTTTTCGGATTCTCTTTGTGAGGATCCCGGAGATCCGTGAATCATATTCGTTCATCATACATCGTGCAATCAAAAATCAATTTAAATATTTTTATTTAAAATTAAATACAAATGGTACCGGACAAAAATTGACAACACAAAGAACAGACACGATTTACGAATCTTCAAAATTTGCACCAAAATAATCCAGAGAGAATCCTATTGGGACCTAGCCTTCTCATAAAAGGCAAGTGTCGATAAAGCAGACGCATGAGAACGTTGGGTACAAAAACGTTGTTTAATTGAGCTTAAGCACTTGCCCCACCGCATAATTGTACCATCAAATTAAAATTAGTCCCCACTTACCTTGCGGTATTACGATCCCATTCTTCGTTCATAGGATCAAAAGTAATGGGATCAATCGAAAGTTCGATTCTATCAAAACTATTCATTTTCAAATGACATCTACATCGTTCACAAACATTCATTTCTTTTGTTTTAAAAATTTCTTATAATTTAATCCATAACAAATTTCGCATCAAGTTCACAAATGTCTGTATTTTTTAGTTATATTTAAATTATTAGAACTTATACTAAAGAATCGAACAAAAAATTCTCCCTTTATCACCAATCGAATCAATATTCAAGATCTTAAATTTCATTTATCATCAATCCAATCATTGTTCACACCAGTTCTTTTTCTTATCAATGAGTAGATTGATTTGATTCGTATACTCATTTTCTTTAAAAATAAAAATAAAATAAAATATAAAATATAAAACAAAAATAAAATAAAATAAAAGAAAGGGGAAGGGATCTTCATCGGTGGATCTCTCTTGTTCCTGTTTAGTGATCGGTGGATCTCTCTTGTTCCTGTTTAGTCCCTTTCCTTTCGTTTTGGAAGTTGTTTCGACTTCTACATCTATTTCTTCCTCACTTTCCTCCATGTCTTCCGTTTTTTGGGGTTTCTTTTAGTTTCTTAGTAACAATGGGTGACGGCATTCTGCCAAAACAGTAGACACATGTAATAAATAAGAATGTAGCTGTATGAAAACAAGCTGTGAATTATCAGTCTCTACCATTTAGCCATGATCAAAATGTACAGCAATTAAATCCGAATCTACTCAAACCCTCACAAGAGGATGACGCTAAAAAAGCATTTTTCAGAAAACCCGATCGAGCTTGTCGCTGGGATCTAAATGCTTCTTACATATCTTCTGCACAGATCGTGTTAGGCAACCGTAACATAGTTTCAATAAGTTCTTACAACCATGAAAATACGAAGAATGACAAAACTTGTTTCCGAATAAAATAGAATAAAAAGAACATAATACAGATTAGCGTTGCACATGGTCAGGTTCATGTAAAGAAGATCACATTCAACAAACCCAAAAAACAATAATCCAATTCATTTTAAGCCGACACAGCCACTAAATTACACACATTCTTAGGGCCGAAAGAAATGGAAAAATCACTGGGAAGGTAATGCAAGATCATGCCAACCATCCGCATCAACTTGTAGAGTCTCTTGATCTGATAAATGGATAAAAAATGGGAAAAGGGAAATCAGCACAAATAGTGTTTTTCCACAAGAAAACGTAAACACAAAATAGTCCAAACAACTTTAGTGACTGAGCTCCTAAAAGCAGAGAAATAACTGCTCCAATAGTTCCTAAACATTTTACAAAATCCTCACTCGTTAATTTGTTGAAAATCCAAGGCTTTGACTGCATGCAAGTATAAAGTGTTAAGAAAAAGAGGATACTATGCTTCCTCAAACGGTACAGAATCATCAAGAGAAAACGTGTTAAAGAACAGGGAACACTGCAGCAACAGAAGGAACAAATGTACGCTAAAAAAATGTGCCTACGTGACATGATTTACCAGATAATTGAAGGGACTTGATGGCAAGTTCACAAAATGCAACATTGCTAAAGTTCAAAGGGCATCAAACCATAATTTTCTTTTTCAGTGAAAAAGTTACACAGGTGGTTTAGAAAATTTGTAAGAATAAAAAGACGTACTGGAATCCTCAGTGTCATCAGTTCGTACAACAAGTACCGGTGGTAGGGGAAGCTCTGCAAACAATAATGACTATTTATCAATTGAACTACAAGAAATAAAATGATAATTACTTCTTCAATGTATGCATTGTTAGGTACATATCAGAGGGGGGAGGCAAAGGCTACCGTCATCAGGAAGAGTGCTTCTCATCCATTCTTCATCCACAATATCTATTAGTATACCCGGGTTTAAGTCAACCATGTTTGCTTTATACCCAAGGCAAAATCCGATCCGGAATTTTTTTTCAGTTCGAACTATTACTAATTATCTACAAAAGAACAATATGAACTAACACATTAATAAGAACACATGCATTCATATTGGGTAGGACAAATCAATCAGAACCAATGTATTAAACTATAGAGAAAAAAGAACTCTGCCATAACATTCTTATTATACGTGAGCAATCTCTAGGACCCAAGATAGTATCTCTAATAAACTCAAGCTAATGACATCTGCCCAAAAACATCAAGTGAACTAAAGAGTAAAGAGTAGCACAACATTTCAACATAAAACGACCCAAAAACAGTGGTCATATTAAGTAAGTCCTGTTAAGCCGAACTAAAGTGTCTGAACTTTTACGTTTATTTAACTATTTACTTATTATGGTTGCTTCATGGCAATCAGAATGTAATACTCACATTCAGGAGCTTGGCCTCACTTCCACCTTTCACACATGATAAGGAGTAAATACCGAGGAAAGAAAAATGAAGCAGTATGTCAAAGGTCCCCATAAAGAATATAAACAAGTATTTTCTCAATAACCCCTATATTTAATCTACGTATTGTTCCATAATACTTTACGAAGGAAGTTTGCAAGTCCTCAAGCCTTTTCTTGTATCCCTTCCCCTATAACTCTAACCCCTTCGTAACCCTTTCCCTTCAACTCTAGCCCCTTTGTATTTTGGCACAAATCATGTCAAATGCTATAACTTGCACATACAATTAATTCAACAGCCAATAGTATGGTGCAGTTTTTCGACTAGGAGCCGGTTATCCCGCAGAAAGATAAAGAAACAAGACCAAAAGATAAAGAAATTACTCCTAAGTAAAAGACGAATGAGTTGTTCAAAGTTCGTATTGACAGTGGAGTCCTAATGAGTTATTCACCGAACATTTTCTATGCATGTTGCTTGCTAACTCGTATGCGTATTCTTTAGTCAGACTTACTAATCTGCTGAGAAGACGAACATTTTCCTACTTCACTGAAACAACAAAAAAAATCCCATTCGAATTAAAATCGCGAATTTGTTTAGAACCCAGATCATATATCAGATTTACACATCAAATTCGAAGCCAGATCATCTTTCAGATTTACCATCACAGAAAAACCCAAATCGCAAAATTATATAGCAGAATCCAAAAACTAAATTGGACGCTACACGTACCTGACTAGCATCCAAATCTCGCAAGCTCAGCTCGCCGGTTGGTTCTAGGGTTCTGCCGACAGACGGTGGCTTCGTGAGAGACCAAATGGATTGGGGGGATTATGACTAAATTGTTGCGAGTTACACATTTATTACAGTGCCACGTGGATAATGACTTTGGGGACCCATGTAGATATTCAAAAAATTTAAAAAGTTAGAGAAAAACTTAAAATTTTAAAAACCTAAACAGTTAGAAGTTAGAAGCCTAAAAGGAGGTAGGATCCTCTCCGTATCCTCTATATCCTTCTTTAATGTCCGAGTCGGCGTGGTGGCTTCGCCGAAGCTGCTAACCGGCAACGTCGTAGTCGTCAACGAACTCCGCTTGTCGTTCTGAAAAATAGGGTTGTAGAAGTTCCTAAGAAACAAGCAGAAAAAATGAAGAAGAAGATTGAACAACAAGATGAACCAAAAGCAAAACTGAAGAGACGAAGAAGAAAAAGAAGAAGAAGAAGGATCCGGATGGGTGGGATACAGAGAGGATCCTATCCCGCCCAAAAGAAAAACCACTTTCTACCAGGACCCCACACCCCAAGAAACCACAATCCAAGAGATTCCTTCGAAACCCTACTAGATCCATGTCGTATGCAGTTGCATTTGCTCACTGTCGCTCTAGCTTGCCATCAGCCCAACTCTTTATCCTCTACACGTTGTCGCACAGTGGTGCACCTTGAAGAAGGGTGTGTTATTTATGGAAAAACAATATGGCCATCAAGCCATCAGAGGCCATGGGGTGGCAAAAACGGAAGATAGAAGTTGTTGAAACACTATAATATTACCTTTTCGAATTTCATCAGGGCTTTTTGTTTTGCGAATTTTCAATTTTGATTTTGTAGGGATTTTTATGGATTTATGGCTTTTCCATTTCAATTTCCTTTTTTGTAGTTTTTTAGAATTGTGTTTTGTAGTGGGTGTCTTCATGGTTTAGTGTTTTCAACGTGCATGTGGTTTATGTCTCCATTGATGGTCCCAATTGCAGTGCTTTAAGAAAAACCCTTTTATTGATAGTCCCAATGGTCTGGTTGTCTGTTTTTGTCCTCATCGGGCTTATAAAAGCCTTGTGGTGGTACAATGTTTGGTTGCCTGCTTTCAAAACCTTGTGGTGCTACATGTTTGTGTTTTAAAACCCTTATTATTAACTTTGAAGGCATGCCAGATTTGTTTACCCTTAAGATTAACCATGGTGGGAAGTTGTCTGAAGCTGCATATACAGGAGAGTTTGAGGCTTGGTTTAATTCTGTAGACAAAGACTTTATGCCTTTTTTGAGATTGATGAGATGGTTAAGCAGTTAAGGTATGATGGATTCATTTTGTATCAATATAGGATTCATAGGATGTCTTATAGGGAGTGATTAAGGTTTGATAAGACGTGACCAAGATGTGGATAATATGTGCAAGTATGTTCCAAGGACTAGGAAAATAGAATTGTAACCTGGAACACCAAAGTACAAAGCAAGTTGCCCTTAAACATAAGATTTTGACGAATCTAGATTAGAGTGGCATAGTTAAAAGGGGGATAACTATAGAAGATATTGAGGAATTGGGAGTTGTACTATCTATTACAAAGGGTAATGGATCAAAAGTGAAGAAGACTAGAGCAAAAGGCAATGCTGATCACTTAGAAAAATGTCTATGTATTTTGTATGGCATAGCTTACCATGCTGATTTGCAGTTTGTATGACATAGCTTACCATGCTGATTTTGGAAGATAATGGATATGAGAGTGATGGTAGTGTTGGTGTTTAGAGGAGTGACATTGAGGGATGACAATGAAGTGGAAATGGTACTGTGAAAGGCCTTTCAATGGTGCTGATTAAGGAGTGGAAATGGTACTGAAAAAGGGGCTGAAAATGTTGCAACTGAATGTGGGAAGATGTTGTTGTTGAAGGTATATTGGAAACATTTATCTTTGCAATTTTACTAAAAGTATTCAATTGTTATGTACTGAAAAAAAAATTTTAACTAATATGTATTATATGTGGCAGGTAATGTAGATGAAGACACTACAAATAATGTATTTGTGGATAGTGGCTATACTTTGGATGGTGATGATCGTGGTGCAATAGGTGAAACAGTTGTAGATACAATGTTTAGAGAAGTTGAAAGGGGTGAAGGGTTTGGTAATAATGGAGTCTGTGACAACCAACATTTTAAAGAAATTGTTGATCCAAAGGTTGTAAAAGATGTTCCCCTTAATGATGGAAGAGAAGACTTAGATAGTGTGCACAATATTGATGAATCTGGTTCTAAAGTTGATGAGAAGATCATCTACCTTGTGTTCAATGAAGAAGTTGACATGGATGATCTAAAATTTGAAAAGTGACTGAAGTTTAGATATGTTGCACACTTGAGAGAGGCAGTGTGGTCACACTCCATTAGGCATGGTGCACATTCAATTTGGCTAAAAAAGAATGAGAGGTGGACCATGATGTTTATGAAGACTTAATGCAGGTGAAGACATATGTTGGGACACATGATTGTCCAAGGATTTGGAGGCAGAATCCTAACTGCAAAGTGGCATGGCTTGTGAAGAGGCATGTGGATAAGTTCATAATCAACCTAAGCAATACCTATCACTACTTTTATTGAGATGGTGAAGGAGGAAGGATAGGTTGAGATCCATCTGAAGACAGCCTACAGAGTGAGAGTAAAATGTTTGAGTATCCTTGAGGGTAGTATGTGG
Source organism: Pyracantha coccinea (assembly GCA_028566515.2). Taxonomy (NCBI): domain Eukaryota; kingdom Viridiplantae; phylum Streptophyta; class Magnoliopsida; order Rosales; family Rosaceae; genus Pyracantha; species Pyracantha coccinea. Next base: position 1,743 of record JAOTRO020184035.1, on the reverse strand, counting down.
ATCTATACACAAAGTTGGTGGAGTATTATAATGAGCTTAGGAAGACACAATTAAGATGAAGATACTATCCTATGATGAAGATCATGTCATATTCCAGAAGTTTTACATTTGTTTGGGGGCTTGCAAAAATTGATTCAAGAATGGTTGCAGACAACTTATGGGGTTGGATGGGTGTCACTTGAAAGGAGTTTTCAAAGGCCAGTTACTGTCTGCAGTGGTAATGGATGCAAATAACCAAACTTGGGTTATTGAATACGTCATAATCGAGATTGAGAACAAGGGTAGCTGGATTTGGTTTCTGGAACTACTTGCTGCTGACCTGGGAATTATGAACCAGCAGAGTTGTAATTTCATTTTTGATAAGCAAAAAGGGTTAATACCAACTTTTGAGAAAGTGTTGCCCAATTGTACTCCTCGGTTTTGTGTTAGACACTTGTTCACCAACTTTAAGGTAGATGGGTTTACAACAAAATGATTAAAGGATGCCTTGTGGAATGCTGCCAAGTCAACAACCATGGCTGAGTTTAGAGAGAGTATGGCTAAGGTGAAGAGGATGAAGGAAGCTCATGATTGGTTGGTGAAGAGACCAACATTACCTCCTAAACAACCTATGTGAGAGCTTCAATTCTTTTATCATGAGGGCTAATGATAAGCCTACAATTAGCATGCTTGAAACTAAAAGAGTTTTGTTGATAAAGAGGATATGATTAAGAATAGATACAATTAGGAAAGATACAGTCTGCCAAAAAATTCAAAAAAAAGTTGGAGAAGTACAGCTTAAAAGCTCAAACACAATAGCTACATAGTCTGGAGGAGAAAATTTTGAAGTGGATGAAGGCATGGGCAACATATTTGTGGGGGACTTGATGTGGTGCAGATGTTCATGCAGAAGATAGCATTTGACAGGCTTTCCTTGCATACATGGTTGCTCAGCCGTCTATAATCAATAAGACAACCTAAGAATTTTGTTTCCCCTTGGTACAAGAAGGAGAAGTACTATGAAGCTTATGAGAACTTGATTCAACTGTTCAAGGCATGAAATTTGGGGAGCCCACTGACAACAAATGCATTATTCCACCTAAAATGTAACATGGGAGACCCAAAAAGAAAAGAATTAAGGAGGGAGATGAAATTGTGAAGTGTAGTATTTGCAAGGGCTCGAGATAACACAAAGCCACTTGCCCAACCACTCATCCTCCTCCAGCTGCTAAAAAGGGAAGAAAAAGTAAGAAAAGTCAGGTAAAATTTTGATATTTGTAATTGATTCTTCATTTCTGTTTATATGTTTTCCATTACTTAAAACAAATGTGTTGTCTGGCAAGGCTAGTATCTGTTAGCGGTATGTGTTATTCATTACTTAAGATTTAACATCTAAGGCATCACATGCATGCACTTCTAAAGCTCCACAACCCGCTTAGACATCATAGCCATACACATAGGAAGGCTCCACAACCGTTATCTCAGCCAACTCAAGCCTCTTAAACCACTTCAAAGTCTACTACAAGAGGTCAGAAAAGGAGGAGAAATGTTGACACACCCCGACCTAAGTCAAGGCATGCTGGCTGTCACGTGAGTGTGACGTAACCATATGCACATGCGGAAGCGACAATTCAAAGAGAACATAACCTGCTATAAAACCAACATCAAAGCATTATAACCGCTAGGAATGCTAGAATAAGATTCAAGTGCATAAATACAAATTCAGAGCGTAAAATCCTAATGCAGTCAAGTAGGATAGTATTC
>JAOTRO020184026.1:0-11067 GCA_028566515.2 Pyracantha coccinea | reverse complement strand
TGCCGACGCCATTGGTTTTCACAATGTAGAGCATCCCAAACCTTTGTCCGCTCGACCAGTTGGTGCAAAATTGTTATCGGAGTCGACATACGGTAAGTTCTTCGCCCTTTGTTAGAGTGTTGATTCATTTGTCCTTTGTCCCATTCTCATGAACTTATGAACATAGGCCAATGCGTGGACTCAAGCAGGGCTCCACAATCGGGAGGAGAAGATCCACAAAATGGAGGTGGCTTACAAGAGTGAGCTTGGAAGCATAATCCAATTTGAATATGCGAGAAGAGAAGGATGCTGAGTTGGTAAGGATTCTAACCAACAAGCAAGATGTGGCACAATCTTAGAATGTTGAGGGGGATAGCTTGGTCAACCAACTGTGTTGTGCAATGAGATCAAGGCTAATGACCTCTTGGCAACAGTGGGCATGATCGAGGTGGAATTGGCGCATGCATCGAAGCCGAAGGACGAAGCAGAGCGGACATTTGAAACGAAGCAAAGCGTATGGGATGCCGATTGTACCATCCTATAGTCTAACTTATAAGGACTTCAACAAGAAGCGGAGCTGAAGGAAGAAGCTCATACTGAAGCTTTTCATCGGGCCATTGACGAGAGTGAGGTAGAGCTAGCAAATATTCGCTCAACTTTTGAAGATGATTTTGAGCTAAAATATGCTGATGGTTACGACCGCAGATATGTTACTGGTTCTGCTAGATAGGATCACTGCGACGGCTGAAATGCTTACCACAAAATGGAAGAAATTAAGATAGGTAATTTCCCAATTCCTCCCAGCCTATCAGAGGCACTTCCAGCGTACGAAGGTCCCCTATGGCAATTGGCAATTGAATCCCTTCCAGTGAATAGTGACTGTCTTTAATAAACAGTAATTACTTTTTGCATCTCCACCCCTAAATTGAATAGCCATAACAATAGGCAATAAAATATTAGTATTTTTTTATTTATAAAATAATAAAAAATAATTTTATTTGTAATTTCGGATAGGATTTTTAACTGGTCTCATTATGCTACGTATCATTATCCAAAAGTACAATTTTGGGTAATAGATTTCGATAAGATTTTTATCCATTTCCATCGCGCCACGTATCGTTACCTTTTGAGAATCGGTGAGGAAAGATTTCCGATAAGATTTTTAACCAATCCCGTCGCACCACGTGTCACAATATGTTTAGAATCTTTGAGGATAGATTTCAATAAGATTTTTAATGAATCACGGCGTGCCACATGGCATTATCTACAACCTAGTCCTTTCTTTTTTCTCCATATAACCTACATCTATCCTAAGAAATCACACACCAAAATCAAAATCTCTATCCTTATTCATAGTTTCTCCTTCCTTTTTACAATGTCTTCTTCAAGGATGTTGTGGGAAATCGATGAGCAAGAGAAAAAATTGTTTAAGTAAGGAGAAGAAATGTTCAATCTCCAGGAAGGAGAAAATGAGATGGACAAGGTAGAGAATGAGGAGCGTAGAAAGAGATGACGAAGCAAGAAGCCAAAGAGCCTCACGTTTCCGTCAAGTCAACCTAGATGTGGCTGAGACCTCCAGGCCTAGCCGTTCTACAAACTTTGATAGAAGCAGGCAACGACGATGTAATGATCTCTTGGAGGATTAGTTTGTCTGTAACAGTGCATTCCTTGATACGTACTTTAGGCGTTGTTTTAGAATGCAACGACATTTGTTCAACAAAATTATGATTTGCTATTTGCAACCATGATTCTTACTTTCTGCAAAAAAATGATGCTTTTGGTGTCATGGGTCTCCTTCCTGAGCAAAAAATTACTCTTGCCTTGCGAATGCTTTCATATGAAGCATCTGTAGACCAAGTAGATGAGATAGTGAGGATAGGCAAATCAACCATTCTTGAGTTCCTGATGAGGTTTTGCTCCGTAATCGAATCTATGTACACCAAAGAGTACCTCCAGAGACCTACGACAATGGACTTACAAAGGCTTCTGAAGAAGGGTGAGATGCAAGGTTTTCTTGGCATGATTGGAAGCGTCGACTGTATGCACTGGACCTGGAAAAATTGTCCAAGTGCATGGCAATGAGCTTATGGGGATAGAAAAGGAGCAAAAAGTATCATTTTGGAGGCCGTGACATCATTTGATACATGGATTTGGCATGTTTTTTTTGGTGTTCCAGAAGCTCAAAATGACCTCAATGTCCTTGTTCAATCTCCAGTGTTCGATGCAGTGCTACAAGGAAAAGCACCAAGAGTCACGTATTGGGTCAATGGACATAAGTACGACAGAGCATACTATCTAGCAGGCGACATTTACCCAAGGTGGACATCATTTGTCAAAATAGTGCCACATCCACAAGGTGAAAAGGAAAAACTCTTTGCAAGTTGTCAAGAGGGGTGTAGGAAGGATGTGGAGCATTGTTTTGGTATCCTCCAAGCTCGTTGGGCGATTGTTAGGGGTGCTGCAAGATTGTTTGATTTAGAGTCGCTTTGATCTATCATGATGACGTTATCATTCTTCACAACATGATTGTGGAAGATGAGTATGATTATGATGCTATTGATGAATTTGAGTCAAACACGATGTACAATTCCAAAACACAAATATATTGTGCTCATGACGCCACCTAAGAACCTGTGCAACACGAGCCATTAGAAAGGGATGGACGTTACAATGAAAGGCTCATTCAACGATATACTTCACTCCAATCCTCATACTATCATAAAGTTCGGCAAGTGACTTGATATAGCACTTGTGGGGATTGAAACAAGCTCAAGAAACTAAAAAACAAGCTTGTGGTGGAAGAAGAATGCTCTTAGTTTGTTTGATGTGTTTTTTAAGTTCATTTAGTGTGTTTTTTTTATTTGGTGTGTTTATGTAATTTTATTTGGTGTGTTTTTTAAGTTCATTTAGTGTGTTTTTTTTTATTTGGTGTGTTTAGGTTTTTTTATTTGGTGTGCTTATCTTCTTTGAATAAAGATTCTCTTAGTTTAAATAAAATACCAAATAAAATAAAGATGCTCTTAGTTTAAATAAAGTACCAAATTAAATAAAGATACTCTTAGTTCAATAAATACGAAATTACATAAAGTACTATATTCAATAAATATGAAATTACATAAAGTACCAAATTAAATAAATACAAAATTACAACCCAAAGTGATTGGAAAATTATGGGCTCCAATTATACAACAAATTCCGTAGTCCCTCGTGAATGGAAAATCATCACCAGTTTGTGGTGCTAGAACCATCTCCACTTGCTCTCTCGTCTCTTGCACACCTCCTTCGCACCACATCCGCTTTCTCCGAATTCGAAAAATATTTAGAATTCAGAGACATCGCATCTACAGGCTCCTTCATAATGTCACGATCTTGTTAAGCCTTTCCTCTTTTCTCTCTCATTAGCTTGAAATAATCTCTTAGCAGCTGCAACTTTTACCTCATCTCTAGCCTTATCAGCCTCAAATTTAGCCATTTCCCGCACCAAAGTCAATTCACCTTGGCGAGCAAGTTCTTCCATATATTTTGCATAATCATTATTGGAAGAACTCCCTTTTTTCTTTGAAGCCTTCTTACCTTGAGGCCTAAGCGGATAACGGGTCGATCCCGACACTTGTTCAGGGATCGCTTCCGGCACTTGGTCTGTGTCGCTTTCATGAACATGCGAGTCGTGATCTGGCATACAGTATAGAGGGGTGTTGTTCATGACAATTTATGGACTGACAGGCAGAACTCTAAATTTGGGACAATCGTTGATAATATTCCAACATTCTCACAGGTTGAATGATTTGTTTTTATTTTTGGCATTATACCAAGCTTGTGCTTGAAGTCTTTACAAAAATGTGGGAGAAGAAAAAATTATAATCAAAGTAGCTAATGTAAATTTAGATATAGTACAAACAAATAAATAATATATTGTTTCCTAAACCGCGTAATTTTCCCCACTTCAAATATTAGTACTAGCTTGTGCCAAAGCGTTTCTCCAATGAGTAAACGATTGACTGAGTATTCTCCAACAACTTGAGTGTGATTGTTCTGTTCCTTTGCCACCAATTTTCTCAAGAAAAAGGGAATGAATATTGCTCCACATTTCTCGCAATTGCATCTCATTGCTCATAATGGGATCATGAGTAATTTCAACACAGCTAGAACACAACGTAACATCTTCAATAAGCATCCAATTCTTACCTGCATCATTAGCCATTTTTTTTGGAAACAAAAGTATATAGAAAATTTGAGAGAAAGATTGGAATGTGGTTGAAAGTATTTGAGAAAATATGAAAGTGCGATGTAAGGTGGAAGATAATAATAAGGTATTTATAGAAAAATAAATTATTTTATTTTATTAATAAAATAATAAGGTGGAAGATAATAATAAGGTATTTATTAATTTTTACCAAATTTTAATGTTTTTTAGTACTTAATTAATTTCTACCGTTGGATTACAGAAAATTTGAAATCCAACCCTCCAGATTGCGATATATGGCATAACGGTAACATATCAGAATTTTTTTTTTTTTTTTTTTTATAATTTTGAAAGCTAAAAACCCTGGATCGTTGATCTAAAATCGAATGTCATATAGCCGTTGGGGGAGTTTTGAACTTTTTTTTACCGTTGGAAATTGAATGGTCTAGAAAAAAAAGCTGTTGAAATCCATCGGTCAAGAGGGTGCCACGTTGCACCCAGTAACAGCTAAGACAGACTGTAAAGCATGGGTCCCACCGCCTAAAATCTTGATAGTAACGCACCCCCATGCGCTCTTGTTGTGCACGTTCCTGACAAAAAAATTTTTTTATTGTGGCTCACATCAGCCTTGCATCACAAAGCCCTCAGGCACTTGGGCCTTGGACTTCTGCCTGCCCTCTCCCACGAGCTCCCTCTTAGCCCAATTGCCCGAATGGGCTGGAGCTAGTTTGGGAGGGGATTGGGTAGCAAATGTTCCATGTCCACAGGGCTAAAGAGCACGCTGGAAGTGCTCTCAGACGATGTGTCTGAAGAAGTTGTATCACATACCCACTCCGATAGCGATTGAAGTGACACATTTTGCTAACCCCGAGGTTGCCTCCAAATGTCTGTTTATTTATTTATGGGGGACAACTAGTGGTAAGTTATGGTTATCGACCCCTTCCAGGAGCTGATAAGACTCACAAAGGCATTTCAGCCTCCCCCTAACCATAAGTCTGGCTTCCACCGTAGCGGGTTTCAAACCTGAGACCTCCAGTTTTTAGTTTTAAAGAAGTTTCATAATCCGGCCTTTACCATTGGGCCACCAGTCTATTAGGGACAAGGACAAGAGTGTTGATTATATAACCACCTCTGAAGTGCAATCCTCGATTTTACTTTTAAGTGTTTTGTAGACAATTTTCTGCCTGGAAAGGAGGTTGTCCCTTCCAAAAATTGAATACTTTGCCCGAGTCACGTGACTTAGGTTGTGTTTGAATTTATCTTTAATCTTGCTGGGATTTTCTGCATATTTTCTTTTTGGCTAAGTAGTTCTACTCAAGTTTTAAGCCTGTTAGAGTAGAAGAGTCGGGCTCAACTACACAAAAGATTTTAGCCACTACCGAAATTCCAATCTCCCCTTCTCAAATAATCCAACCACCATTTCCTACACATTAGTCTACAAGTATCAAGTCCATTTTTCACATAACAAACATAATTAAGTAATCATTAAGAAAAAGTCATTGGAATCCAATCCGCATTCGGAATTGACAGTCATATCCAAATAATATGTTAAACAACATCCAGATATAATATTAATACATAATTATAAATAATAGTAAGAAGAACTCCCACAACCCCCTGCGTGAATTTCAAAGCTAGCATAATAATGTCCCATAACACGAGTACCATGATTTCTTCGTATACGATCAATTATCCTCTGATCTCTCTCAATGATAATCTAATCAATTTCATGTATACCTGACAAGAATGAATTAGTTCGATATTATTACAAGAAAAAGTGGTGACAAGGCCTTTTATTGACTGAAGAAGATTAATATTTTATCAAATATGTACAGACACAAAGACATGAATACAAATCGAATTTAAGCATTATCAAGTATGACTGAAGAAGATGAATATATGAATATGTATGTAGTTTGATAATATGAAAACAAACTTAGGTTAATTCAAGAGTAAAAATACATATGTACATATTAATAGAATTGACGTTCTATCCTAATTTAATAAAAATAACTCCAATTGTGTAAGTATGAAACAATTCAGGGAAAATAGTTAGCATTGAATTAGGATTGTCAAAAAGAAAGGAATAACAGTAGATTATTATCTGAGATAGAAACAAACTCAGTTTAATATGTCAAATTATCTATACACTGCTACCAGAATTATAACTCAGCTTCTTATATAATCAAATTACAGCTCATCTGGTACATATGCAAAATGATCAAATTATATAAAGCTGATGAGCTTATATTTATATATATTTTTAATCAAATTCACTTGTCTTTTCTTAGTTAGTTCTTTATATTTTTGAGCTATTTACTTTGTTTTTGTGTTTTGTAGGATTTGTCAAGCAAAGAAAATAAAAATAGCACAAGTGGGATTTTAAGTAACAAATTCGTCAAAACTGCCTGTGCAGGTCAGCTGACTTTGGAAGCAAGTTGCGGACAGCTCAGAATGAATTAGAGAATGAGCCTTATATGCTTGGAAAGCTACGGATGTCTATTTTCTGGAGCATTTCGCGGATTGTTAATATCATTTTTCTAGAAGAAGTTATGGCCGTTTTAACACTGAAAGGTTCACAAGAGACTGAGCAGTTTGTAACTGCAATGAAAGCATTAAACCCCAGCCAAAACTGATGCAGCCAAGAACATAAAGGCTACCTGAGTTACAACTGTTTTACCATTTCCTCTCACTTATTGTCATCAGTAATTGGCTGTTAGTGGGGTGAGTTATGGAGAAAAAACTGGGCTGCAAAGAGGAACAAAATGGTTGAAAGTTGCAGCAGCAAGGAAAAAAAAAATAGAAAACAAGAAAGCAAGGCAGCAGCGTTGGGGAAGGAACGAAAGGAAGGAGGAAATCTTGGCATTCTCTTCTCTTGGTTTATCTTCTCAAACTCATGTCTTTCTTTTGGTTTAATTCAAGGATTATATGTAACTAATTTTTAGAAGTTAGGGGCTGTTTTGAAGCCCCGAATATGATTGCAAGCTTGTTATGACATTTCGTTTGAATTACTTTATGAATGGATGAAAATTGGTTTACTACTTGTCTCATTGAAGAATAAAAAATAAGAATAAAAAATATTAATTATTAATTTTGTATTTGAAAAATAATTAAATTAAGGAAAAAAACAAAACTCTCTCTCCTTCTTGTTCGTCCCTTCATTCTCATCTCCTCTTCCGATCTCCATTCAATTTCAGTATCAAATTCAATACCCACAAACCGATTCTCACCATTAATCCTAAATGGGCCTTTATCTGATATCTGATAATCTAGACCCCAAATCTCCGGGAGCAAAGACGACCAAGAGGTCGTCGCCGCTAAAGGGTTTTCTGCGCAGGAGAAGATCGGAGCTTGAGATGGACGACCGCGTAAGGTTGACATAGGATCCACCGCCTGCTAGTGCGGCAAGGCCGAGGAGGAAATTTTCGAAATCGTATTTGAGTTGCTACTGTTGCTTAGGGGTTTGGGCTCGGAAGAAGAAATGGGTTCTGCAACTAGGGTTTCGGTTAGGAAATAGGAGGATGGAGATGAGGAAATGAAGGGGACGAACAGGAAGGAGATAGAGTTTATTTTATTTTATTTTATTAATTAATTAATTTTACTTTAAATAATTTATTAATAATTAATAATTTTTTATTCCAAGTGGACCCGTTGCCTGTTGTGTCAGCAGTTAACATCCAAATTGACAGAAAATTTAGTGATTGAATTATAAGGTATAAGATTGTGGTTCAACCTATAGTTGAGGTAATTTTATGTAATTTACTCTTAATTAAAAATAGGGGTCTTTTGATATGGGTCCAATTGGACTAAAAATTGGACCTATTTCAAAAGTTAAAAATCATTAAAAATTGGGCCTATTTCAAAAGATGAGCTATAAAATTGGACATCTTTTAAACTTTCCCTTAAAAATAAAAGTGAATGAAGAAGATGGTTGGGCATTTATAAAATAAAAATATTATAAATATTCCCTTTTTTCTTTTTTCTTTTTTCATTTTTACTGATTGAATTAATCCTAATGTTTTGATTTTTCTTATTGTTGAATCCAACACATCAGAACGTGCCACATGGCAGAACGAGTTTTTTAATTATTTTTTATCGTTGGAAATCCAACGGTCTAGATCATCTGGTTGTTGGAAATCCAACAACTATTATTGTGCTATGTCATAGAGTCGTTGGGCTCTTCTGTTGGAGCTACTACAACGGGCCCCACGACAGCAAATTTTGTTAGCCCTGTGTAATACACGCTAGACCAAAAAAAAAAAAACCCACCAAACGTGATTGACGTCAACCATGCCTACTGGGGCAAGGCCAGGATTAAATTGCATGGGTTGTTGGGGTAGCATGGCTTGGCCCATCACTTGCCCTCTTAGATCTGGACCGCTGGAACCCGCCCTTGGCCTTGCCCAAAGACAACGGGTGGAAATGCTCTTATTGCCATGATTTTTCTTATCCTTGAAGGTTGAGAGGGCAGGGTGGTGGTGGCCTTGTTAGTGTTTGAGGGTTAATTTCAACTATCTTTTAGTTTAAGGATGGAAAATGCAATTTGTGTGCCACAAGTGAAGAGTAACTCGATCTCTATACGACTCATGTTTCTCGCATATTTACTGCCCGGGGCATATAACTTCAACGACGTATGTGAATGTTGAGTGATATCATACAATAAAGGCGAGAGTTTGAATGCCAAAACATATTTCATGACATTATTAGTTTAGATCTTTTTAGCTGGAATGGACTAATTATTCGAAGAGATCACTTAGTTATAGCAAGAGAACGAAAAATTGAACATTTCTTATTAAAAGCTTTTTTCGTAACGTAAATTAATTACATTTTCCCAAAAATATGTTTAGGGTTTATCAGAAACAATAATTAGAGTGCTTAAATTGATCAACTCACCCATGAGGGCACTATGCTAGAAGGAAAAGAACACAACTACTAAATCCTTAAATTATTAGGAGAGATTTTTCAGTGAGTTCGGAACATGGGCACATACATTATATGACAATATACAAGTGGAGGGACACTTGAAAATAAAAAATAAAAAAAATCCCTCCACTTGTATGATAACATGTGGCATACCGTCATATGTTCTAAATACATTGAAAATCTCTATTATATACTGGAATGGCCCCGTTATTTTCTGCTCACTCAATTGCCCCAGTTTATTATTTTTCCTATTTCAATGGGATCGAGTTATCCTAGTTCAATTGTAGTATCTAACTTAATCATTGTGTATTGTAACAAAAATGAAAAATATAATAAATCTGTTATTCATTAGGTAAATCTCAATAAATTAGAAATTGAGAGGGTTAACTACCATGAGACATACAGATCAAATACAAATACATGTTTGACCCCAACCAATAACTAAATGGAATTATTATCCTTTTTTGACTAAAAGTCTAAAACAATAATGTCTCTCCGTTTTATTTTTAAAACGAGATTGAACAACTACGAGAATCTATAATAAGATGTCATTATCTTGAATCTCTTGATTGTGTGGTCAAATTTAGTCGCTTTAAGAGCATCTTCAACGAGGAGATGCAAATTTGAAAGATCAGACACACTAAATTTTTGCAACAAACCAATTAAATTTATAGTTTAATTTAAGTTAGAATTTGATTAATAATTTTAATAAAAGTTTAGAAGTTGTAAAATGCGCCAAATCATATGGTATATAATTTTTTTTGCATGAGTTTGGTGTATGGCGCACCATCCAATTAGAAACGCAAGAGTTTTATATGCATTTTCTTTTATGTTTTTGTAAAATGTAAGTCAGATATCTACTCTAATAGATACACCACAAAAAAATGTAAAGAAAAAAAGATACAAAAAACCCACCATCAAAAAATGTAAAAAATAAGGGTAAATATCAGTTTACTACTCTTATGTTTCATGATTTTCAACATTTAGTACATCAATTTTTTTTCGTCGTAGAGTCATACCTATTTTGGGGCAGTCTCATACATCCGTTAGTCAAACTATTAAGTCTGCTATTAATTGATGACGTGGTACCTATGTGGACAATGACTGGGCCCCACGTGTCATTAAGGGGTCCACATGGAATTTTTTTTTTTTTTTTTGAGAAGGGGTTCAACAAAAAACAAAAAAAAACAAACCCGTCTTCTACCTCCCTCCCTGCCAAGAAGAGAGGAGATGAGGGTTTGGTGGCACACCACCTGGCAATCAGGCATCAAATCTTGGAATCACGCGACCCAAAGCCAAGCGAACCAAGCCACCTCTCCACGCCTATAGCGGTCCTTCCTTTCCCCCTTCCCCTTCCCTTTTCATCTCCTCCCTTTTCCTCCCCATCGCCATCGCCATCGCCTTCTCCTCCTTCCTCCTCACCCAATTCGCATATAGAATTTCACTCTCACTGTCCCACGCCTCTGCAACTCTCTTTGCTCTTCTGCTCCATCGCTGCCGGCTTTCAACTCAAGGCATAGGGGGCTGAAGACGCGTCTGTCTGCAACCCAAACCCAAAGGTTCCATTTTCCGATTGGGTTTTGGCATCTGGATTTTGCCCAGTTTCCCCATTTTCCAGGTACTCATTTGATTATTCTTTGATTTGGTTATTTGGGTTGTGTTGAATTCGGATCTAAATTCGACAAAGTTTGCAAATTTTGAGGTTTGTGTTGTGTTATTTTGATTGGTTGTTGGCTGAAATTCGGTTCTTTTGATTTGTTTTTGGTGAAATTGTTTCAATCGTCGTTGGGAGGAGAGAAGATGAGAGTTTGGTGGGTTGGTGCAGAAGAGATAATGGAGGGATAAAGGAGGAAGGAGGAGAGAAGAGAGGGTGGTACAGGTTGTAGAAGAGAGAAGGGAGGGAAGGGGTGAGGGTTGCAGAAGAGAGAAGGCCCGAGAAGGTGCGGGGGATGAAGGAGGGAGAGGGTGTAGGGGGTTGGGGA
>JAOTRO020184015.1:0-11069 GCA_028566515.2 Pyracantha coccinea | reverse complement strand
CCCCCGGGCCGAACCCACACCCCCTTGAACATGTCAATTTCAGAAATTTTTGCCCCCCCCCCCCCCGAAAAAATTTAAAAAGTGTTAACATAGATTACCAAATGCACTGTGTTGCTCCTTTATTGCAGCCGCACGATGTCGAAGATCCCACGTAATGGTGATCTTCTCGGTCGTGGTGCGAGTGATTTGTACCGTTTTAAGGAGTCTGCAAGGGCCCTGCGTTTTTTTTTTTTTTTTTGACCTACCAAATAAACAAAGTAAACATTAGACGAATTCTAGTTTGTACCGAAAATTCGACAAAACCTCCCCTAAAACTAACATTTCCTAAAACCTGCAGATAATATAACAACAAAAACAACACATCCACCCAACAATTCAAACAGTTTATACCATTTGGGGACGTTAAAACAAAATATACATCTTGTTGATATGACTTCAATTTACTGAGTGCTACTTAACAATAATTAATATAGGTCAAAAGCACAATTCAAATTAACTAGCTAGCATGCATGTTATTCTCTGCAGAAAATGGATCATCCCATTGTTGACAAAGAAAGACGTAAAGCAGGTTGATTTCTATTTAGCTTAGCATATTTCGAAGAATATAACAATTGTTTGCAGCTATATATCAAATTTTTGAAACCAATAAAATCCACACCAATTTTGCTCTGTAAAATTAGTTGGAAAATGGTTATATGTGTGTGTGCGCGCGCATGGGACCAACAGTTGAAAATAATACAAATACTCTAGTTGTAAGATAGCTTAAGACTAGAAAACATTTGTATCCATTAATGGAGACTATTCTGAATTATTGTTTGCGGTCAATTTGCAAGCCAAAACTTGAGAAAATTTATAAACCACATGTGCCACTCGTATATTTGTGAGGAAGATATCATTATGGCTATGAATAAAGATGGAACTAGAAGCAAGCTTATCTGTCTGGGACCCTTCTCCATGGGCAGATGAGGCCTCACCAGACGGCTGAGCCTCCTCAGAACTCTGGGGCCGTCGATGAGTTTGTCCGGCGCTTAGGATAGGATGCGTCACCGAAGAAGTCGATGACGCAGGAGCAGTAGACACCTTTGACCCCAAAGGCGTGACCGGAGGAACACCCACTGTGCCCATATCAGGTGTGGAGGTGGCAGCAACATTATCTCCTGGAGAAGGTGTCTGACTGCCTCTACTAGTTGTCCGCCGGTTTGATATTAAGTTCGACATCTACAAAAATAATCATGAATCTGTTTAGTTGGTCATCTTATTATATGCATTTCATTTCACACATATAAGGTGAATCAAAACATGAGATAGGAATAAAATTGAGTATTGCAAGGAATATGTTTTTTTTCATAAAAACAAACAAACAAATTGATCCATCTACAATAATCTTGAAATGCATGCCATTACAAAGTTAAAACCAACATATTATCAAATCAATAATCTTCAAATACTTTTGGACATACAACATTTTTATGCATTGAATATCACCTATATATAGATGCGATGAAGAACTAGGAGAAAGAGAAAATGGAAGAATCTTGCAATCTTTCTAAAAAATCTCAGAGTTGGTTACAAAGAATATTCTCATCACTATTTATACTAGATACAAAGCCTAATGACTAAGCAATCCTTATAACTACCCAACTCACTAGATTATGACACATGTAATACATCGACCAATGACCCATGCCTTGGTTCAAATTTGAATAAAAATAAATGGAAAGTGTATGAGGACATGAACTTATATATCATTTATTTGATTAAAAGGCAAAGAATGAAATTATGAAATTAAGTGTTGAACCCTCAACCATGAGCAAATTACATTTGTGAGGAGGAAGATGCTATTTAGCCCAACAAGTAATAATCTTTAGAGATTCTAAATTTAAATCGCTGCAATTGACAATTGCACAATTAAAAAGTTGGATTATATCCCTCATGCATATATAGCCAATATAAAATTTAAGGGTATTAGAGACTCCAAATAACCAACCAAATGCCATTGTCATAGTCATGATTGATCCCTAAGAACATCTAATATGGATTTTAGGTAGCTGATCACAAGGCATATCTTATTAACTTCTTTACGTATATATATGTTATGCTAACCCAAGTTAGGTAAATATGTATTGGAGCACCAAATATATTAATGGTTATCTACATGTACAAACTATGGATTTTGAAAGATAACTATGAGAAGAAACTAACAAAAAGTCTATGTGATGAGGTTTCTTTTCAGTGCAGGAGTGTGCTAGGAACCTGAAGACTTAATTGAATGCTTCTTCCCATGTTGTGTATCCTAAGAGCACTACTTGGACATATACATGTCTTCTTTATTCTTAAAGTTTCCCTATTTATACTCCACAAAAAAGAATAGTAAAAAAAGCACAATTTCACAAGGTCATCAATATCTTGTTCTATAAACTCAAGGAGGCAACACCATATGTTAAATAAATCTCAGAATCAGAACTTGACATGAACATATATAAAAGTTGTTAAAAACAATGTGATGAATAAACTATGAGCAATCAGCTCTAGAAGGATAACATATAGCAATGGGAAAAAGTAAGCATGCTTAAGAAGAAAATAATGGACCATACATGCAATATCCTTTAGTACTACAAAAGTTGATCAGTTGCTGGGTAAACTATTTAACTCCTTATTAAAACACTGGTCTCCAATGCCTGTCATGATGAATGAAGCATTAGAATGCAGAAAGAACGTAAGAATGCAATAGTAAATAATGGTAAGAGAAGAAATAATTCTTAGTTTCAATGATCTACAACGTTAATAAAATCTAGGAAAGAACCAATCAAATATATGAAAGGAGACTCAAACAACAACTAAAATGGATGATGTTCATAATCCAACCAAAAACAGTTGACAACTAATATTAGATTGACCAAATTCAAAGGAAACTAGGTATCGCTAGAAATGTCAAACTTCTTTTCAAACATACAACACATGAAAAATTGAAAATCATCTGCAAATGAGTGGGCATGGAAATATTTGCAACAAAGAATGCACACAACCAAATCAATCCATACAATGCTACATCGGTTTAGCATCGAATCCTTTCATAATAAACACAAAACAAGTAGAAACACATGATTATAAGTTATAACTGAAAACAGACATCAACTTCATTCACGTTTGTATTTCGACACCAAAATCATTCGATCACCAGCCACCAGTTGACAACTCAATTCAACACATCATGCTGAAATGATAAAACAATGTCTACTCAATAAAGTCCTATCTAACTTGAAACCTAATTTTACCACAAGCACAATATAAATTTGAAGACACTCATTAGCGAAGATTTTAGTAACTGACAATAATATTGACAGACAACAAACATCTGCTAAGATTTTATCAACTGACAATGATATTGGCAAACAAGTAGCCACAACATACAATTCAATCGCATAAACCCGAAACAACATGCTCAAATCCAAACTCTATGAATCCCGAAATAAAATTGACAAAGTAATCGCAAAAAATAAACATTTCAATCTACCCAGGCATCATAGTGTATGCAGGAAAATCATTTATAGTCCACAACACAGCTGCTTTCAAAGTGAACATCTTCCGGGTAGATTTATCACGATTGTAAATACACATCAATACACATGCCCGAATCTTTGGTTATCAACAACGTCATCATCATTTTTTTTTCATGAACTTCCAAGATGGAAACTTACATAGAATTACGAAGATTGTTCTTCAAGACACTGAAACCTATCTAGTAAGGAGTCAAATGTTTCCTATATTCTTGGAGTCCTTAAAATCTAAGGATTGGCATGTTCACAAGTGCTCATACTCCTAAAGATGCAATATACCAATATATATTTCCTAGATATCCTGTGGGATTCTTCTGGCTTATACAGATTCCATATCTTAAAAGATCTCTATCTCGACTAGTATAAATACACCCTTCTAGGGATCGTCTCTTATTACACAATTAGCGCAAGCTTATTCTCTAGCCTATTGCTTGAGTCTCATAATGTTGCTTGCTAACCTGATCGTTGGAGAGCCTTTGATTGGCACACATCCGGTTCTTGGCTGCTTATGGTTGTTTGTTCTTTTACAGGTAAACAAATTTTGTGCATCTTCCTCCTCACATAGTGGTGTGGGAATTTGGTTCCAACGCTCCCACTTTTATTTTTTATGTTTGTATAGATTTCTCTAATAAAGACAATGCAGGAGAGACAATGACCCAAACAATATCCACTTGAGAAATTGTTTTTTATTTCAATGAGGGATGATACCTTGGTTCCCTCTAGTGGTACGGTTAAAGTGTTAAAGTCATAATAAACACTATGCGGAGTATGTACAAAATAGAAAATATACCTCAAGAAGCACAGATCTGGGATAAATCAAGAAAACATCATTAATTGCATAGTCTGCAAAAGAAGAAGTAGGTTCATAAGTCATGCATAACTATTGCGCTCCGAGTTCTAAGACTATACAGAGACATATATACATACCTCTAAAGTAGTGAGATAGAACATGTTGTTCTTTGGATCTTATCTGGTAAATTGATGAAGAAGAATAAAACAATTGAACAATAAAATGAAGGAGTCAAAAGGATTGAAGCTCTCTGCAGCATATTCTATTTCTTCTTTTTCACAAAAATGAACAATAACATGTTATTCTATTTCTTCTCTTTCACAAAAATGCACACACATAGTGCTTACATTACCGTTGGAATCCAAGATGGGTTCTCTCTCATTACAAAACAATCTCAACCCTTCATCTAGCTAGTTGCTAGGATTACAACACCTGCATTATTTGCCTTACTTCTATATACCTTCTCACTTAGTATTTTAACATAAGTGCATACACATATTAACATCACAACTTATTCCTAATCAGCTATAGACTTACAATTCAACACTCCCCTTTAAGTCTAAAGTTGATTTCACTCCAAGTTTGCTTATGAGAAGATTAAATCGATCCTTTGCTAGAGGCTTTGTGAAGATATCTGCCAATTGCTATTCTCTGGGATAATAGAGCAGATAAATGATGCCTTCCTGCAATGCATCTTTGATAAAATGATACCTCCTGTCAATGTGCTTGGTCTTCTGATGAAACACATAATTCTTAATAATTGTAATGGCAAAAGTGTTATCACAGTGAAGGGGAGTAGCTTCAGTTTGTAATTCTGCAAAATCTTCTAAAACAAACCTCAACCATATTGCTTGAGTTGTGGCTTCTGATGCACTTATGTATTCAGCCTCTGCAGTTGAGAGTGCAACACAGTTTTTCTTGATTGAAGCCCAAGAGAACACACCACTGTCGAATGAGAATGCATATCCTGATGTGCTCTTGTTGTTCTCCAATGAACCACCCCAATCACTATCACAGAAGCCAATTAAATAAGCTTTTCTTCCTTTCACATACTCCAGACCATAATCCAGGGTTCCCTTGATGTATCTAAGTACCCTTTTTACAGTTCCATAGTGTCTATTAGTAGGACAATGCATAAATCTTGCCAATAGACTTGCTACTGACATCATATTCGGCCTTGTAGCAGTGGGATATAGAAGGCTTCCCACAATACTCCTATACATTTCCTCACTTGCAGATCCACTTCCATCATCTTTTGCCAACTTCTTAGTAGCTACAAGAGGAGTTGTGATAGCCTTTGCTTCATTTAATCCAAACTTACTTAGTAAATAACTTGCATACTTCTTCTGATGAATCAAGACGCTAAAGTTAGTTTGAATCACTCCCATCCCAAGGAAGTGATGAAGAAGTCCCAAGTCTGTCATCTTATAGTTCATTTTCATATCTTCCTTAAACTCTTCTAGCATTAATTTGCAACTGCCAATGTAGACTATATCCTCCACATAGATAGAAACAATCAAGACATCTTCTCCCCTTGCCTTTATCTTCAGAGTTGGTTCGCTTGAGCTCTTCTTGAAACCACACTGTGAGAAATGGTTGTCAATCTCTCCATACCAAGGTCTTGGAGCTTCTTTTAGACCATAAAAAGCCTTATGAAGCTTGTACACCTTTTCGTCCTTGCCTTTGACTACAAAACCTTCAAGTTGCTTAACATAGACCTCTTTTTGTATTACTCCATTCAAGAAAGCCGATTTCACATCTAGATTTAATTTGGTTTTGTAAACCCATTTAACCCCTGTAAAAGGATTCTTAGTTGGTCTGTCAACAAGCTTCCAAGTACCATTCTTTTCAATCATGAATAGCTCATCTTCCATTGCTTTTAACCAAGACTCATCTTGTTTAGCATCCTCATACTTCTTTGGATCCATGATGAACATATTACATTGAGCCAACACTTCATTCAGATTCCTCCACTTCAGTGATGTATGATTAAATGCTTGAGTGTGCCTTTCACTCAAGTTTGACATGCTTGCAGATCACCTAAAATAGGTGTCTTGGATTGAACTTCAGAGTCTTCAATACTAAGAACTTTCCTAGATGGAAATAATACAGATGATGTAGGAGACAACACCATTCTATCACTTATTTCTATGCTTATGTCACCATAAATTAAACTTCCAGTATTGAGAGATATTGACTTTGAGTTGTCTTCCCAATTCCAGGCAGCTTCTTCATCAAATACAATGTCTCTTGACAAGACTAGTTTCTTAGATAGTGGATTAAATACCCTATACCCCTTTTCACAACTTGCATATCCCACAAATACTCCTTTGAACCTTTTAGGCTCAAGCTTATGTCTGTGTTCACTTGGAACATGAACATAGCATAGTGAACCAAATACTCTCATATGTGTTATTCCTGGTTTCCTCCTAGAATAAGCTTCAAAATATGTGATGTTGTTCAAAGCCCTTGTGTGACATCTGTTTAGAATATACACTGATGTGTGAACTGCTTTTGCCCAGAGAAAATATGGCATCCTTTTCTCATGCGACATGGATTTAGCCATCTCAATCACAATTCTGTTCTTCCTCTCCATTACTCCATTTTGTTGTGGAGTATATGCAAGAGTGAACTATCTTTGTATTCCTTCTTTTTCACGTAATAGGTTGAATTCAGATAACTTGAACTCCCTTCCTCTCTCACTTCTCAGACACTTAACCTTGAACCCACTTTGTAATTCTGCCATAACTTTGAATTTTTTAAAACAATTGAATGCTTCAGACTTATATCTTAGAAAATAGACTTAAGTAATTCTGGTGAGATCATCTATTAACTTCATGAAATACTTATTTCCAGCAATTGAATCATTCTTCATAGGTCCACACAGATCAACATGAATTATTTCAAGTGGAGCAGTTACTCTTTGCACTTGATTTCTTGGAAACTCTTCTCTATGTTGTGTTCCAAATTGGCAACCTTCACAGACTCAATTGTAGTCTTCAAGCTGAGGTAAACCATGCACCATTTCCTTGTCTCTCAATTATTTAAGGCCACCAAAGTGTAAGTGCCCAAGTCTCATGTGCCAAGTCTCAGTAGAGTGAGTGACATTAGCTTTCAAGGCCCTCTGATTCTTAGATAATAAAGTCAATGGATATCACCTATTCACTTTCTTCTTCACCTTCATAACCAAGCATTTCAGTGATGGACCATCAAACACACTGCACATTCCACCACCAAACACCAAAAAATATCCATTCTCATCCATTTGACCAACGCTGAGCAAGTTCTCTTTTAAACTGGGGAGGTACATTACTTCTCTAACATACTTTCTGCCTTTATTTGTATCAATGACCAAAGACCCCATTCTTGCAACATTCACAAGGTCTCCAGTTGGCATTTGAACTTTGCCATCTATATTTGTTCTAACATCAACAAGCAATTCCACATTCGCTGTCATGTGATTGCTGCAACCACTGTCAATGTACCATTCTCCATTCACTTTGATCTCAATGGTTGCATTATTTGCATAAAACAGATTTCTAGTCACTTCCATTTGGTTTGCATTGTTTTCCTTTTGCACTGTTTTAGTTGCAGTACATTCTCTAGCCCAATGCCCAAACTTATCACGGTTAAAGCATTTTGGTTTCCCTTTGTATCTACACTCACCAAAATGATATTTAGAACACACTCTGCATTGAGGCTTTGCAACCTCTTCACTCATTGATTGAGATGCATTCATATTGTGGTAAATGTTTATAGAAGATCTCTGCTGAAACTTTGGTTTTGATTCCCATTTCTTACCCTTAGGATTCCAGTTTCTCTGAAATCTGAATGAACCAGAATGAGCACCACTTTTGTTTTGTTCCTTTGGATTCACAGAAATTGAAGCAAAAGCTTTCTCAGTTGTATCAACAGAATGTAAATCAAATCGTTGCTCATTCGGAAGAACTTCACCAAACATTTTCATTTGATTAATCAAATCATTTAGCCTAGTAAGGTATCCAGACAGAGTTTCATCATCACGCATTCTAGCATATTCAAACTCACGTCTAAGATTTTGCAGTTTTACAGATCTCACCGGATTGCCACTGTGATACTCTCCATACAATAGATCCCATGCCATCTTTGTTAATTCAGCATTTGCAATTTGAGGCAAAATTTGATCAGAGACTGCATTCTGAATGATTCCCAGCGCCTTTGCATCCTTCATTAGCACAACAGCCATTTCCTCATCTCAGTCATCCTTCGATGATCCTTCAACCTTCTTCTTCTTCGAATCTGGAGTTTTGACTCCTTTTTCAACCAAACTCCACAACCCATATGATTTGAAGATCGTCACCATCTTGATTCTCTAGAACTCGTAGTTCTCATTGGAGAAAATTGGAGTTCTCACTTCCGAGCCTCCAGATCCAGACATCTTTGGTCCGAATGGGTTGATTTCTCTTCTTAGAAGATAACGGTCTCCAGCGACCTTCACTGAGCTTCGAGCAAGCTTCGATTCAGCTCAGCGGATTCACAGATCTACGCCTAGGCTTAGATGATCGAACCTGGCTCTGAGGCCATGTTGTATTTTGGATCTTATCTGGTAAATCGATGAAGAAGAATAAAACAATTGAACAATAAAATGAAGGAGTCGAAAGGATTGAAGCTCTCTGCAGAAATCTAGCAGAGCATATTCTATTTCTTCTTCTTTTCACAAAATGCACACACATAGTGCTTACATTATCGTTGGAATCCAAGATGGGTTCTCTCATTACAAATCAATCTCAACCCTTCATCTAGTTAGTTGCTAGGATTACAACAGCTGGCATTATTTGCCTTACTTCTATATACCTTCTCACTTAGTATATTAAAATAAGTGCATACACATATTAACATCACAACTTATTCCTAATCAGCTATAGACTTACAATTCAACAAGTTTCAACCCAAAAAAAAGTATTCCAGACAAGAACCGACCACAGCAAAGAAAATAACTAACAGAATTATTCCTGTGAAACAAAAAACAAGCAGCCTTATCAGCCAACGAATCATTACCCAAAGTTTGTAGAGTACTGAGGGAAAATAGCCACCCTTAATTTTAGCTGCTTTTTTGGTGTTCATCATAATTATCATCAAGGAAGCCGCAGAATTCTCCGCATATCGTTTTCTTGGCCTTTCATCTCCTGTCTTATATAGCACACCATCTAAAGTTTCAATTTCAACTGATGATACAAACCTCTTCTCATGCGCAGGACCAAATTCTTTCACAATTCTACAGTAGAAAAGGTAAATATATGCGTGGATTATTTATAAATATTATTGACATCATAATTCTAAAAACACAATTTTTTTTTTCTGAATATGTTCATACCTGTAAGTTGGTTTACGGATCCTCTTCTTCTCACAAAGCTCCTTCAAATTCCTTTTAGCTTCATTTTCAGCAACAACTTCAAACGACCCATGGCTTATGCCGAATTCGGACAACTTAGATAGGGCTTCACTTGCAGCACGACGTTTGGCAATTGTAATATTTTTTCCAGAAGCCGAGGCAATGAGGTTACCATCAACATACACATAAGAAATACTTATATTTCTAGCATCATTTCTCGCCTCCTTGGTCTCAACGAGCTTTCCATGCTTCTGGCAAAGCTTAAACAACATTGACACAGGGTGTTCCAGCAAATCTTCGAGAGTAACTATAGGCTTCAAAAGATGCTTATATGTCTACAAATGTACCACAGCAGATAACACAAAAACCACTAGTTAAAGTTCAAACCAACTTACAAACCCTAATTACAAACTCAATAAAAGGTTTCCATAATTGTCGTATAAAATGAAACAAGCTACAATGAAATACGCACCTCCCATAGTTTGTCCAGATCAAACTTCAAGTCAATGTATATGGCAGCTGCCACTGATTCCACAATATCTGCAAGAGCATGATTGGGTTGTATAGTCCCACCATATAAAAGATCCGTCTCATCTTCTTCATTCGAAACCGCATTGGCAAACTCCCTAACCTAAAACTTAATTCAAAATATTGCTCATAAAACTAAGAGTAAAAGTACCATTACTTAACGACAAAAGGAAAACTTACATCAAAAGAGGTAAATATACACAAGGCTAGAGACCAGCTTTTAAAATACTAACTAATGTGACAGCGTTTAGAAATAAGAAAGAAAGTTTCACACTAGTTAATTAATTGGTAACCAAAAGTGCATGTAATATGCTAGTGTCTCTAGCTAATTATATATTTGTATACCCCTTGAAATTCAATTTTTTTTTTCAACTAAAACCCACCGTGGTAAATTTTTCTAATAAAAACCAAATGATTAGGCTCCAACTAACCAATATCCATAATTAAGTTTGACTTGGCAAAATTTGTATTTTTGGATGTCTAAATTACACCTAATATGATTGACATTGTATCTATCTTGATTACTTGTTATCTACATTTATTTTGCATTATTTCGTTCAATTAAACATTCTCAAATGCTTATGCAGACTTTTAGTTTTATTCAAACTTATATGGAGTTGATGTAACTTTGTTTTGAGGATTGCTAACTTTCAAAGTTGTTTGTGCGGGACACACTTTTTCATTTCGATCGAATTGAAATCCCTGGCAAAGTTTTTATCGAGACCCATTTATGCCCCTATCCTCATTTTGTACGAATTCCCCTCACTTCAATGAATATCGTACTTGTTCTAAAAAAAATTAAAAAAGATTATGCGGACTTGGA
>JAOTRO020183989.1:0-11072 GCA_028566515.2 Pyracantha coccinea | reverse complement strand
AGTCCTCGGCTTTTGCTGGGCCCAAGACATGTGAGAAATATGCGTTGATTGTAAAAAAAACCGCCAAAAATGTAGCTAATCACTACTCCGATTAAGCATAAACTTAAGCAATAAGCACCAAAAACCGAATAAGCATTTTTTCAGTTGGCCCAGAACAAAAAAAAAAAAAAAAAAAAAAAAAAAACCTGCAGACCTTTTAGCTGCTTCTCCAATGCTCAAACCCTTTGTTTCTGGGTTTCTTTCTGGGTTTCTTTCACTCTACGTCTTTCTCTTCCCTTTCTTGATCAGATCAAAACCCTCACAAGATCCAACCTTTTTGCCTTACAAACCACAGAATTGAATTCTAAACAAAACCCAAATCGAAAAAAAAAATTAGAGAAAAAGAATGTAATAGTTGAAAAAAATAGCTCCAAAATCCGTATAGAACAAGAGGAGAAAAGGCTCTCCCTGTGACGGTAACGGTGTTTGTTTTTATTTATTTGCTTATAATTTATAGACAAACAATCATTAATCTATTAAAAACATCCCAGGAGTTGAGGATTATTAAACTAAGTAACAATAAAATCATTTGCTAGCTTTACGGCGCCATTTCCATACGAAACTAATGAGTTGCGCCCAGGTACAAATTAGTATTTAATCTCGATTTATGCTTAAAGTTACCATAAAAATAAAAGAAAATACAGAATGTTTTGATACAAATCATGATTGAGCATCTTTGTGAAGTTGGTGAAGATATGAATCTTTTGGGCAAAAAATGTAGAGATTCGAATCCTTGAACCCATGAGAATAATGTCCGTCTTCAACGATGCGCTACATGTAAAAAGTTCAAAACAGAAACTAAAATGAGATTCTAAGTTTCTAACACCCAAAATCCCGAGTTCGATTCCCCACTCTCCAATATCACTTGTGCGAAAAAAGTTGCTCATAAAGATGAATGAACCCAATGAATGTGATTCTAATTGAACTATATTGACACGGTGTTAGTTAAGCACCATATTAACTCAAATTAAAACATAGGCATAAAATTACACCGTTTACATGGATTTGTTCTACTCGAGACGAAAAATCGCAAACTTACCTTTTCTTGGGACGGCATCCCTACATATACACAGCCTCCACCTTTGCTTGTTGAACTGCACCTGCTTCCCTAACAACCACCAGACACCATATAAGAATTGAGAAATATATTTATACAGAAACGATAACCTTAATAGGCTCCATATGAATCTCCCATAGAAGAGCAAAAAGCACTAAAGCAAAGAGAAACAGGCACAAAAAAACAGATCCAAAGGCAGTGTAAGCTCACCTTGTATTAGAAATTTCGACTGATGTCATTAGAATCCATTACAGTCTCTCTGAGATCCCAATCAACATTATACTGAAAGCCACTATTTCTTTGACGGATTGGACGCTTTTTCAAACTCCCTCTTAAGTTTATCCCACTTTCAGTTTGGGACACAAAGACCAGCTCTTACTATTGGTGTTTCCAAATTAAAGGTCCAGAATTTCTTTACAATTGTTAATATATGTTATAGCGTACAATATATATAATTTGCAATCAAAGCTAAGTACCAAAACGTGTGAGAGAGAAGTGAGTACTAGGTTTGCGAGCATTGACAACAATGACGAGTGAGGGTTGGACAAGGCTGGGAAGGAAATTGTGAGTGCAAGAAGGCAAGTTCGAAAAGAAACTGTCAAAACCTAATCAGAATCCTAGTCATCAAAACGCTATACAAACAAGCAGACTCTTGGTATGCCACTTTCTTGCAATCCCGTTCGCGCCTGGAGTTGCCTTATGCAACATATAACAAAATTCAACCAGTGCCTGTATTTGAGTGAAGCACACGATCTATTGTAGAAGCATATGGAGATTCCATGTGTGAAATGTTTTATACTGTAATAGTAAGACAATGCTCAAATCTATATAGAGAAATCTTTGTTCACATATAAATGTATTCACTATCATTCTATTTTAAGCTAACACCGCTCAAAATAACTCCCAATACTTACAATGAACACAAAAAATTCCTGCAAAATTTGCGTATAGGCATCTATTTCAAGAAACAGATTCCCAATACAGAACTAGGAAAAACACAAAATGACGAGACAAAGAACCCCTGCTCTAGACACTTTCTCTTTCAGTTCTCAACAAAGATTGTTATAAACTCTATATTTACAGTAAGTTCCGTGAAGTCTATCTTTTATACATCAACCACTTTGAAAAGAGCAACGACTAGTATATAAATAAGATAAGAATTGCGTTCTTACTACTGAGTTCTGACTTTCTTCAATCTGTACATCACGGACTCAAATAGATTTTTGTACCTTTGTGCTATCTCTCCGTGCTATTTCCTGAGACGCAAGGTGTAAACTTTGAATCCCGCAACCCAAACTGGCAATTGATGGAGCTGCAGTAGAGCTTCAGCAGCACATTCAATCCCATCTCCATACGCAACCAATCCGGCATAAATTACAATACTACACCCAAAGTTAGCCCACGGTAGGACACCAATTTTCCGGATATGCCGTTTCCTCATTATTTGATAGAATGCTGCTCTCATGGCTGAAAAGCCAGTCTTCTCTGCAGCAGCTATAACATGATGGGCAGCTACTCAGATCTTCACGGCAGAAGCAGTTGCTTTCAGCAAAATTGTTGATTTGACACTTAATGAGAGCAAATCCCACCGTCCTATGGGTTTGGCTTAGGAAGAGTTTAAGGGAAGCTGGAACTTTGAAAGTCACCACTTTCATCAAGGTTGAAGCAGGAACTTTGAGTGTTGCAGCCTTGGAGAGTGAAGATGCACCTAAAACTGCTGTTGCCCCTGCCCCTACTGCCACCAAAGGTTTATCAGTTAGTGGTCGTTTCCAGGGAGTATCAGTTGACATTTCCCCCTCACCTTCACAATTAGTAACAAGCTTTCCAACCATATCCTTGACCTCTAAAGGGACAGGAGTGTTCCCGTGGTTTCTAAGACCTGCTAAGCCACTAGCATCCACTACCGCCACTATGGTCTTGAACTTCTTAGTCTGGCCACGAAGGGCCTCTACCAGCAGAGCAGGTGCCTTGTCCTCAACTTGAAGATCAGAAAACTCAACCTGATCTAAGTCCGGATCCCTTATTTTATTAATGGGAAGGCGACCAGCATTGTTGATTGTTCATAGAAATTCTCAGCCCCTCGGCTGCAATCCGAAAGGCATAGACTTCAGATATAACATTGGTATCTACAGCTTCACCTCTGTTCACATCGTAAAGCATCTTTTGACTTTTGAGCATTAGCCAGAGCCTTTTCCATGGCTGGGATCAGAAAAAATATTATGTAGATCCAAAAGAAATGGATAAATCGACTGAGCAAACCATAATTGGATTGCAGTTGAATTGATTTTGACGCCACCTCAGAAACGGAAGTAGATGGACTTAGCCTCGATATTGATAAATCAAAATACAGGGATAATAACTTAATCATCTGTGATTGTAAATCATTGGTTATGCATAATCTCATCGAATTCGGCGCAGCAACTGTACCCACTTTCTGTGGAAACAAACCACTAACTAACCTGGAACTTGCTCACTGCTTCAAGTTCACCTGGGGTATTCTCTGAACCAGAACCTTTTACAAATGGCAATTTAAGCACCAAGAATGATGATCCAACCTCCTGAGCCACCCTCTTGGCTGCCAAAAAATGTCCATGAAAAACAACCCCAAAAATCTCTTGTAAAGCCAAGCTTCCTGCAATATCTTCATACCTCTCCTTATTAACCTTCTCCAAAAAACATTGTTTGAGAACTCCTAACGATGAAGTGGGAAATGAGCTACTAAAGCCAAGTTTTTGGCTCACGAACTACGTAAACAAATTGTTTTGTGCGTTTAGGTATTCGGATTTTGCGCACCAACTCCTTCGATACTCTGCAAATTGTTTCGCCTAGAGTACAAATTGGAAAGGGACAACCTAATCTCACCCTCTCTCGCCGTAATAAACACACCCACTGAACAATAAATAAATAAAAAAATAGATAAAGTTATACGATTATCGGGTCACAAATCAATCGCAAACCCCGCTTCAATCCATTCCAAACTCCAGCTCCCTGTCTCTGCCTCTCTTCCTCTCTCTTTCCCTCCTCAACGCGCGCAAGAACCCCTCTTTCCGGGCCCTCTTGCTCCCTGTTTCCCTCGCTCAGACAAAAGATACCAACTCAACTATAAAGACAAATTCTTAGTTGTCCTTGAACCGTTCTTGGGTGCCCAGAGACAATTCTCAAGTGTCCATTGAATCACTCTTTTCGTAAGGAAAACAACTAGACATTGTCACAATTATTCACAATCTGACAAATGTCTCTAACTTAAGCCATTTGTCGCCCCATTATACCTGGGTGTAGCCAAGTTGGTCAGAGCAGTATACTTCCCCTTAAACTTGCACCCAATGTTCGATTTTCCCTCCCTATAGTTTAGATTATATTAGAATATTACTCGAATTAGGAAAGGTAGATGTAACCCCAAACTCAAGGCCTATGATTCTGGTGTAGGCACTTGTTTAAATAATATTGATATTTTGATTATAACATCTCACCTATTGAAGCGTGTGTTTGCCTCAGTTTTAAATGGATTAACTTCCATCCCAGATTCAGTGGTTCACTTAAAAAGATAATCACGTTTGAAAATTCTAGTCTTGATAAAATTATTTTAATAGGTTGAAGGGGCTCTACACTAGGATTTTCAATACCTTCACGAATAAAAAGAAATTAGTTTTGTGGAATTATTGTAAAGCGAGCTTCTTCAATCGGGCATCAAAAAAGTTTTACTTTATCAATCATGTTGTCTAGTGGAATTATTGTAAAGCGAGCATCTTCAATGGGGACCCAAAACGGAGTCCCCACAACCCTATATCACCTAAGGATAATGCTAGGGAGACCAAAATTTTAAACCAAATTTGCAAGCCAAATGATATGTTACCAATAGGAAATAAGCACATTAATCAATGCTTAAGTAATAATCTAATCATCAACAACCATATCATTTGGCTTGTAGTTTTAGTTTAAAAAATTTGGTTTTCTTAGCATTACCCATCACCTAAATATAGGGACAAATGACTCCTAATGGATCGAAATAGAGGTCCTCAAGTATCTCAATATATAGGAACTCATCAGACACCTCAAAGAAATCCTCAAATATGAAGAGCATATAGGAGATGCTCTTGGTACTTGATGTAGTTTATCAAGTGCAATTATTTTGCTTTCCTTAGTAATTGTGGTTCTTGGTCTTAGTTTGACTCTAAAGTACATGGTCATACTGCAATCCCTGCATTGGATGCATAGAGAGGATTTTTACATCAGTATGGGAATCGGGTTTGTTGTTGGATTTTGGGGTGTTTGTGGCACATTGATATTTAATAGGTCATGGAGATATGCATACTTCAAGTTCCTAAATGTTGTAAACGATCGATTGGGTTTACATAATATGCTGTGATGTTTTCTAGCTTGTTTTGAGGGCTGGGTTAGGACCTTGGACTGTCATTAATTTCTATGAACTTTTTTTTTTAATTGATATTTGGAAGACTTGGTACTCTTCTTCAATGAAATGTTTTCTTTGACATTATTCTTGTCTCAATGTCGACATTTTGTGCACTATTTTCTACTTTTGAGGAAACAGCATATGAAAGATTCATGCCAATGGCTAAGGCAAATACATGTAATAATTTCAAGACATAAAATCACTAAATCAAGTTAATACATTTTCATTTGCATCGTGGAAATTTTGATTTTTTTTCGTTGCGTATTGTCTCAGCTTGTAATTTATTTGTCTATTTACATTTCTTTGTAGCGTGATTGAAACGAAATGACAGAAGAACTGAAAAAGTATAATCCATATTTAACCAGCGCAGCACCCCTTCCAATCCCTAAACCCTCATTCTCGCACTAATGTTGTTAAAATATTTGTGCTGCAACTAAATATATGAGTTGTATATAAGACTTTTAGTTAGGAATTTCCTTCTGCGCTTGCAAGAGTTTAGAGAAGTCTTTGGAAATGGACTCCATGTTTTCTTCCACAGAACAACTACAAAAGCCATTAATACATTGACAATTGAGGCCAATTACGCAGTCTCCAGCTAACTGTAAACTTTGGTTGTCTCTGTGATTCGAAAGATGGGGAGAGCTAAAAAGGCCCGAAATTTGCAGTCATGGAGAAGGTGGTCACCTCCAAAGCAATTAAAAGGTAAAAACTTTTCATAATTTATTTCTTATTTGTGTTTATTTCTTCAATTTTCTTCATAAAAAAATTGGGATTTTATTCGATTTTTGCTATGTGTTTTGAATTCAGCTACAAAGAGGCGGTTTTGAATCCGAACAAGAAGGACCTCACGAAAGAAAAGCTACCCAGAAACGTGTAAGTTTTTCTTTGAGTTTAATGTTTATTTTAATTCTTTAGTTAGAGGTTGAGTGGTTAAGCATAATTAATTTGGTCTTGTGATTTAGGCCAAATGTTTCTTCCGCTCTGTTCTTTAAACACAACACTGCTTTGGGACCGCCTTACCGGGTTTTGGTTGATACCAACTTCATCAATTTCTCTATCCAGAATAAGGTTAGTGTTTAAATACTAATTGTTGACATTGTACATATAATCGTCTTACGCAAATTTGTTTTGATTCGCGAGGGAAGGTTTTATAAACAACTGCGTGTTTATGGTTGAAAAATCTTGATGCATGGTGTACTTTTTTCAGTGAGTTTAATCACATTTTGCTGTTTTGATGAGCTAAAGGTATCGGTTCGAACTTAGAAATTATCTGTAGTGGCCGTAGTTGACTATTTTTTTCCTTCACTTTATGCAGTTGGATTTGGAGAAGGGAATGATGGATTGCCTATACGCAAAATGTGAGTCTTAAATCACTCGTTTATTCACTTGTATAAATTCCATTACGAGAAATCTGGACCACGTCTTGATTGCAAATGCTCTATTGGTAGCTTAAATATCTTTTTGGTAATTTTTGTTTTTATAACAATCTGTTTGTATCTTTTGAATTGGGAGGCACTCCTTGTATCACGGATTGTGTAATGGCAGAGCTCGAGAAGTTAGGTCAGAAATATCGTGTGGCTCTGAGGTATGTTCCCAACTTTGGTACCTCTTCTATTTCTTTGTTAGAAGGTTTGAAGTTGTTGGATATGCATATGCATGAGCTGCTCTAATATCTATGTTCATTGTCCTGTTCATCATTTTATACTGTTTCCTTTTACATTTTCTAATTTTTCAATTATGATTTTAATTTCCTGTTTGTCAGGTTGTAAGATAACTAATATATTATGTAGCATTAATAATTTATGCTCCAGTTCACCAAAAGATTGCGTTACTAACAAAGAAATTATTCTGTTCCGACAGGATTGCTAAGGATCCTTGTTTTGAGAGACTACCCTGCGCTCATAAAGGGACTTACGCTGATGACTGTATTGTTGAAAGAGTTACCCAGGTACAATTTACACCCAGTAACTGCACTTTCCTGTTTTGCTCTTTGGAGTCTTTACCCCTCGTTTTCAGTTGGTAAAATATTATCCAAAATAGACTGGCTGAGCTGTGCTCGATTTATCCGTACCAAAGTTGCCATAGTTCAACCTTTGGCGTTTGAGAGGCGCATGAGCACAACTATCATGTCCCTTTTCACAAACAATGGTCTCTCAGTGGGTTCTTATTAAGAAAGGAAACTTTGAGGTTGTGAAAAGCCACAAATTGCATCCATCCTGCTGAGAAGGCATTGGACTATGGTAGGTAT
Organism: Pyracantha coccinea; assembly: GCA_028566515.2. NCBI lineage: Eukaryota > Viridiplantae > Streptophyta > Magnoliopsida > Rosales > Rosaceae > Pyracantha > Pyracantha coccinea. The sequence continues at coordinate 3,317 of JAOTRO020183989.1, read as the reverse complement.
CGCCTATACTATTATGGCAGGTGTTTTGCAACTGTAGGGGTGTAAAATTTGTATAATAATAGCTTGCTACAGTGTATCTGGCTATCACAAGTTTTATCCATTGCAACTTAAGCAAGAGACTGCATAAGCGTTTAAACTTGGGATGGAAATCTCATCAAGAATAAATTAGTGAAATGTTAACGATGAACAACCTAGAAATGGGAAACCAATGAAATTTTTTGTATCAAATCAGTTCCTTCTTTTCTTGGTTTGTAAAACGATATATTGAAAGTTAGATGGATTTTGAACATAAAATATATTCTCTCTTCTGAAGCAGTTGTCTAAAGACTATGTTTTTTGGATTTCAAAGTTTGTACATTGCATAGAACGGATGTACAATATCTGATTGTCAAATTTGTCTATTCTTTCTTTCTGCTAACTTTCTGGCAAATTTTACTAAGCAGATTGCGGTCTTCTGGCAATTATAGTCGCAGCTTATCAAAATTTTCTTATGCATTCTTATGACTGACATCGACTGATCTTCTTGTTGGGTACAGCACAAATGCTACATTGTTGCTACATGCGATCGAGATTTAAAGCGAAGGATCAGAAAGGTGGAATAGCAATTTAGAACCATTTTAAGTGACACTCCGGCTTTAATGTAACAACTCCATAACTTTACTTGTTTAAGTGCAGGTCCCTGGTGTGCCAAACATGTACATCACTCACACAAGTATTCAATTGAGAGGTTGCCAGAAGCAACCATAGGTGGAGGTAGGCTTAGATACCCAAAAACTCACATAAGTACTGGTAATTGCCAAATGCTGTTTTATTTCAAGGCTTTTAACCAGGTTGAGTTGTTTGGAAAGTTGACGGGCTTGTGTTATTTCTTTTTGAACAAATGAATTATCTATACTAAGGGGGAGGGGCTGGGCTTAGCCTCACATTGGGCTAACAATACTGTGGTTCAAATTCGCCTCTGGCGAGAATCAAACCTAAGACCTCTCACTTATAAGTAAAGAGGAATACCACTAGACTGTACTTGGCTATGGGCTTGTGTTATTATTTATTAATGTGTAACGCAGGTGTTTTTAGAAAAAATTTAATGTGAATCTTATGGCCTTTTTTTGAAATGGAACTAGTTTACTTAAGGTAACATAAAAAATTTTGTTTTGTTGCAGCTCCAAGATTTTGATGATTGGTACAAAGCAAAGACTAGTACTCAGATTCATATTACGTGCTCAGATCAGCAGCAACATCGTCAATAGATTTGGTAGATCCTGAACAATTATGTTTGCGCACTTTTGGGTTAGGTGAATTTTCTTCATAGGAACTTGTAAACGTTTCTTATTAGTCATAAGAGAAGAAATCGAAGTACACTTGTAGCAGTGTTAGTGTTATGAATTTTACTGTGAAACTCTGTTAACTGTAGTAATTATATCCGTTTATCAATTTGTCTAATGCAAGTGTGCAGCCACATAAAAACTCAACTCAAAACTCATCAGAGAGGAAACAAATAGCATATTAATAGCATGCAAATGGTTATTTTGAGAGCAACTTATATTGAACGGTAGCACTTATTTGATAATTGATTGTAATTAGTTTTTATTTATTTTTATTTGTTTAGGTTTTATTTTATTATATTTTTAGGGCCAAGTAGCGGCTTTCTTGGACCAAGAAGATGCATGGACTAAAACGAAAAATAAATGGCGGAGATGTTGCGTGCAATTCCAAAACCCGGAACAATGGATCTTTAAAACTTGACTTGGTAAGTGTGTGCTAATCACACACCTCTTTTTACTTCTCACACGTCCTTTTAATTTTCGGCGGTCGGATCGAATGAATTGAAGAAGATCAAATGACAAAAATTAATAAGTTGTGTGAGAAGTAAAATAAAGTGTATGGATATCATACCCTTATTTGATAATATATCACATGCATTTATGCATTAACACACTGTTTTACCTCTTGTAGCACTATCTTGATCTTCATCAAGGTCGATTACCCTAGTGGAGGGCCTTCTTCTTTGCATGCTTCATCTCCTTAGCTTGGACTCGAGTGGATTTAGAAACTTGAAATCTCCTAAGCACCAAAGATTTGGTGCCTCTAAGAATTGACACCTTCTAGATTATGAAAAGTGATGGAGAATGAGTAAGAGTGAGTAACTCGTATAGTCTTGCTCTAGAAAAACAATTGTTAGCTATAAGTGTTTTTCTCTTCTCTTTGGTTAGATAGAGAGTATGGAGGTGAGATTGAGGAAAAAAACTCTCTTACATGTCAGGATGAGTGGAATAGAAGACTTAATACTTCTCTGGTCTTGGGCTTAAATGATGAGTTATATTTTGAGAATTTTAGCTGATGTCCTTGTAGGCCCAAAATATCCACCACAAGCGTAATGATGTGCAAACTTTAAAATGTTGTCATGTTCCTCTTCTGGAATACATCTGCGAATAATCTGATCTAGGCAGTATTTGTACAGATACGGCTCATCCCAAAAATAAAATTTTGCACCTGTCAAATTTTTTATTTTTTTGCTGATAACTAAAATATGGATGAATAACTCCCCTAGCTAAATAATTAACCAAATTTGCAAACCATGGTGTATTATGCCAGACAGCCAACAACTATTCATCTGGAAAACTTTCATGAGAGGCAATGTGTCATCTTTTGCTGTAGTGGGATTAATTAATCTAGATAAATGATCAACCACCGCATTTTCACTGCCTTTTTGTCCCTAATTTCCAAATCAAACTCTAGAAGTAAAAGAATCCATCGAATAAGTCGAGGTTTAGCATCATTTTTAGATAATAAATACTTCAGAGCAGCATGATCTGTGTAGACAATCACCTTAGCCCCAATTAAATAAGAACGAAATTTCTCTAATGCAAAAACGACTGCCAACAATTCTTTCTCAGCGGTTGCTTAGTTCAGCTGTGTATCATTGAGAAGTTGTGCTCAAATCGATAGTATAACCGGTAGTATCTGTCATAGAGGTATATAGTTGAAGCAGATCTACTGGATTAATTTATTAACCAAGAAAACTGTAATATGAATATTAGTAGAAACATAAGATGTAGACTCAGAGAGAGAGAGAGAGAGAGAGAGAGAGAGAGAGCATACTCTTTGTGGATTAATACCAGCTGCAGCAAACATACATATGAAGTTTTTCAATGGAATTCCAATTCCCTGAACTCCAAGGTCCCCTTGGCCAAGGATACGACTGCCATCTGTGAGGAAGATCATGACTACCTGCAGTATAGAATGGAAAATGAAGACCAACTACAAACTGAAATGACTTGGAAACATAGGAAATCTTCCAAATCAAGGATAATCCCAAC
>JAOTRO020183980.1:0-11072 GCA_028566515.2 Pyracantha coccinea | reverse complement strand
GGAAAAGAAAGATATAACTAGGAAAGGCGAACAAGTCATACAAATAATACATAAATGTAAAATTAGGATTTAAATTAAATCAGATAGATGCTCGGTTGAATAAAAAAGTACTCTCGTTGACTGTGTTTAAATCAGAAGACCCCAAGAATGGGATGATTGGAGGGTGAGCTCAGTATAGAGATACCGCGGGCTAGCTGTTGTGTCAACTACAACCACGTACTTAGCCTTTCTGTTCCACAAATTTGGCAAAGGTTCTTTAAACCCTAATATATATTAGTGTCAAAAGGATTAATAAACTAATTAAAATCAGAAAATCTTCTTTTTTATCCGACAGTGATACGTAGAGCTAAAATACGAGTGTCATCACTATATACATTTTAATACATACATATTATTTCTCAAAATAAGTATTAAATCACGTTTTATCGATTCAAGCTGGACAAGATTATGAAGAATAGAAGGTCTGCATTCTTTTATCCATGTGATCCAGAAACTTCTGAGTTCTGACAATGTTGAAGCGAAAGTAGTAGATGATAGAAAAAGATAAGCAGCTAGGTCATATCTAAGTTTTGGGAAGTTGACAAGGCCACTCCGAGCTAAACATTTTACAAAAATAATTCAACTAAATTAGTCTGCAGTCCTATCATGTGAATAGGATCCAGCGTTACTTGCTCATATTAACATGAGAATGAGATGCGCAAGGGTTTTAATCAAATATCATGCAGTGAATGGCATTGCCTTTTTAATTAGTTGGTGGCGACCTCGTGTTCAATGCTTCAACTATGAAATTTTTTTTTTTTTAAAGAACCTTGACGGTACGAGGATAATTTTTTTGATATCGAAAAAAATGGTAGACCTAGTCAAGGGGATATAAACTTAATCCCTCATAATACAAGGATAAAGGATAAAAAATATATGAAAAGAAGGGGGACATAAACCTTATTCCTCTAAAAACAAAAACAACAAAGATAAAAGAAAAAGAGAGGGATATGAAATCAAACCCCTCTAAAACCGAATCTAAAGGTCTAAACCTGCAAAACAGAACAAGCAACATCACAAGGTTAAGAAAAAAAAAGATAAGAAAGTGAGACAAACCTATATGCCAAGATGCACATTAATTTGAGAAGCAGAAGCCAGGCAAGCCAACATAGTCTGAAAACAAAGCAGCATGAACCATCATTGGAGGGGAATCATGCCATACCAAACTTGGAGAAGATAAGCCCATAGTAGCAAAATTGTCCACAACTACATTTGCTTCGCAATATATGTGAGAGGCATAGAAAGTCATCTTCTGAATGTGGTCTAAAAAAATTGACCATTACGTACGAAGAGGCCAAGAATGATCAAAATCAGTCGATTGGAGGGCGGAGATAACATTAGAAGAGTCACTTTCTAGCCAAAGACAATGTCAACCCCATTGATATGCAAACTCTGTATCAATAATAAATGTTGATAATTATGTAAAAAAAGAGCCATGGCAATCTCGAAAAACTTCCCCACAAGCAACAGGACCAGGATTTCCTTTAGACAAACCATCTGTATTAAGTTTAATCCAAAGAAACTAAGGAGAAGACCAAATCATATGAATAATAGTTGGCGCCTTGCGAGGGATAGGTGGGAACCTAGAGAAGAAATCATACGAGTGTCAAAACCTTAAGAATAACCAAGAATAGACTTCCCACCATGAACGATCTCAGAATTGATAGACATACAAAGACGATGAAAATAGATTGGGTGACCGTCGAAAATAAACTTTTTTCAAGCTTTCAAGATAGCCAAAATATTAGAAAGACCAGCAAAAATCTAGAGATTGTGCAACTACTCCGAAAAAGGCTTACGTACATAGGCATCCAAGAAAATAACCAAGGAGTTTGAAAACGGCAAAGAAGTACCAAATTGACATGCTAACCACCTCCAAAGTTGCCTAGATATTCGGCACCCGAAGAAAAATGAAAAGTATATTCCTAATAGGTATGAAATAAACAACAAATGGATGCCAAAGAAATACCATGTCATTGTAGTGCACCTTCGGTAGGAAGTTTGTCATGAAAAAGCCACTAAGCCAAAATTAACAATGGAGGTGGAATAAAATGTCACCAAATAACCTCGGCCCAAGCACAATAGCTACATTTTTTTTCGAAGGCTCCCAGATCAGTTTGTCATTCTCTACATTTAAAGGCAAAGGTAATCGAAGAATCTGTTGGACTATAGAATGGAATAAAACTACAAAATAATATGGTAAATACCATCGTTGAGCTTCAATAGCATTTGAAACCTGAGGAAGAACTATGGGTGAAATGACCAAAGATAATGAAAGGTCAATAATCGGGCCATCCAACCATTTGTTGAACCAAAAAAAGACTGACATTTCATCACCAATAACCCAACTATTATTATTATTCAAAAAAGGTAAAGCCAGCTTCAAACTACACATAAGACCGTAAATATATATCATGTTTTTTTTGTTGGGGCAAGAGGAAAATGCTGATGAGCGAAAGAACCCCAGAAAGAAGAATATTGTAAAGCATCCGAACCAAAACTAAGCAAAGCCGTCAAATTCAAAGCAGCCAAATCACGAAGACCAAGCCCACCTTCATGCTTAGGTCCACACACTATCCTCCAATCAACAGTTACTAACTTTCAAGAAGCCAAGTCCCCTGCCCAAATAAAATTCTGTGCACAATAGAAAGATGCTTTAAAAGGCAAGCTGACCATTGATAAACTAAAAAGCTATGAAGAGAGAAGCTTTGATAAACAGATTGCACCAATTGGAGCCATCCAGCCATTGAGAGAAGTTTACCTTTCCAACCTGAAAGTCGAGCTTTAATCTTATCTACCAAAACTTGAAAATGAATTTGCCTTGGCTTACCGCAAAAAATGGGAACCTCAAGATAAGTTAAAGGAAGAACACCCATACGAAAGCCAAGATGTCTCGAGATATGCACTTTACGATGGGTAGAGATGGAATCGAGATAAAAAAAAAGTACTCTTAGTTGCATTAACAAGTGTCCCAATGCACAACCATACTTATCCAAAAAATTTTGAAGAGAACGAAGAGATCGAACATTCCCATGACAAGAAATAAAAAAGTCATCAGCATATAACACAAGAGTTGGAGGGCAACAACTTTGTGGAGTTGAAATAGCAGTAATTCGTCTAGTAGAGAAAAGAAAAGATAAACCTCTGGTCAGAGCTTCCTTTGCTAGATAGAAAAGAAGTGGCGAAAGAGGGTCTCCCTAACGAACACCTTTTGTGCAAGAGGAAAATCCATATGGCGTGCCATTTACCAAAGTTGAAAGACGAACTGACTGTAACAAAACATGCACACAATCCACAAAAATACGAGAAAACCCAAAGCTAGAAAGCACTTGAAGAAGAAAATCCCGATTCAAAGTATTAAAAGCTTTAGCGATGTCGACTTTTATACCCATGTTACCACCAAAAGCCTTTTTATCCATAAAATTGAAACTTTCTGATACTAAGCCAATCCAATTAGAAATACATCTACCATTCAAAAATGTCGTTTGTTGAGGAGAAATAATGCGAGTGGCAATTGGACCGAGCTGATCAACAAGAATCTTGGGAATAAGTTTGAACAGAAAGTTAGCAAGAGCAATGCACCGATACCAAGCAATAGTGGCCGCCCCTTCTACTTTAGGGATAAGCACCACAAAGTTGCAATTAGCATTTGGATAAAGCCAACCATGCTTAAAAAATCTTAGACAAAAGTGATAACATCCAAACCAACAATATCCCATCATGACTGATAAAATGAACCAGGAAAGCCATCAGGTCCTTGAGCACTCGAATGATCCATAAAAAAACAACATTTCTAATTTCATTAGCAGCAGGTAAAGAAGAAAGAGAAAGATTTTCCTCTTAACTAACCATAGGTGGAATTACACCACAAACATCCTCAATTCCACTTGGTGTGAATGAAGAATTATACAAAGACCGATAAAAGTTTACCACATGATCAACAATAGTATTACGAGACAAGAGTACATTATCACCATCTAAAAGAGAAACTATCTTGGAAGAAGAATGCCAACCTCGAGCATAAGCATGGAAAAAAACAGTATTACGATCATCCTTTGTAAGCCATTTAACTCGAGCACGATCGTACTAGAAAGCTTCTTGCATAGCAACAACATCGAGGATAGTTGTCTTAGCCACAACCTCCTCATTGACCGTCTCTTAAGAATTCCCATAAGAAGAAATAATACTTTGGATATTATGAAGTTTTTGCTTCGCAATAGTGACATTTCTATGGACATCGCCAAAAATATTAGAGTTCCAATTTAGGCATTTTTTGGTCTTAATTTTAGCCACTTTTCCCCATATTGGCCAAAATTTAAAGTGATAAATTTTGTCAAGGGCCGTTGAGGCGTATTTCTTGAATGAAATATTTCTTTAACAACTATAGGGGCTTGATCTTGACTGAAATGAGAATTGCCTTCAATGGCTGTAGAGGCTTGATCTTGAAAGAAATGAAACTTTTCTTCAAGGGCAATAGAGGCTTGATCTTGAAAGAAATGAAAATTTTCTTCAAGGGCCGTAGAGGCTTGATCTTGAGTGAAAATGAAAAAAAAAATTTTCTTGAAGGGCTACGGAGGCTTGATCTTGAATGAAGATTTTGAAAATGGACAAATCGGCACATACTTATTGTGCATATTGATTTTCCATAATTTTTTTGACAAAATACATTTGGTGTATTTTGGGACTTGAATTTTTTCCTTGCTGGTGTGGGAAAAATGTTTTTCCTTTCTTAGGTAGGAACCTCCTTCAATTTTGGCAATGAGGGTGATTTCCTTCAAAGTGCTGGAAAGTTTTGGTGATTTCCTTTAAGGTTTTGGAAAGATTTAATGTCTGTCTTTGGGTACGTAGAATGTGTATTTTTTTTCCTTTCCCTTTTCTTTTCCATGGCAAGGAGGGAGTGTATTTTCCTTTCCCCTTTTGATTTCTATGGCAAGGAGGGGTATTTTTCCCTTCCCTTTTTTATTTCCACGGCAAGGAGGGGACTTTCCCTTTGTTTTGGGAAACTTGAAGACTTTGTCCTTACCTTGGAGGGGATTCCTTCTTTGAATTTCGGCAATGGGGCTATTTCCTTTGATGTTTTGGAAATTTTGAAGCCATTTCCTTTTTCTTTTTTTTTGTTTCTTTTTCTTTTCTTTGCTGATTTTTGGTGCAAAAAACAGCATGCTTTTCTCCTTGTTGGCCGAAACTTACTTTGCCATTTTTGCTTGGAATTTGCTTCCTTCTTTTTGGTTGGAATGTGCTTCCTTGTTTTGATTTTCCATTTGCTATTCAGGTATGTATTTCCCTTATAGCATTAGGAAGCAATTGACCCCTATTTATAGGACAATTGGGTGAGTGTGTTTTTTCACAATTCACATCCTTGCCGTGCACAGCCATTGTGCTTGCCGCCATGTTTTGTTGCTGCTGCTTGTCATGAGTTTTGGTTGCTGCTTGAAGCTTGTTGCAATGTGGTGCTGTGCAAAAACAGCAGTGGTGTTATGTTGCGTAGTGCCTTTTGGTCGTAGTTTTCTCTCGGTGGCAACATTGTCGTGTAATGCAAGAAACTGCTTGCGTAATCATTGTGGTGCAAGAAACTGCATGTCTTTTTCTTTAGTGAAGCAATCTTTTTTTTTTCTTGGGTCCCACATTGTGCTTATGTTGCCTTGTTTGTTTTGTTGCAGCCATGGTATTTTTCAAGTGCTTTAAGGGCAATACCATCACCATTCTTGCGAAGGAAGGTGATTCGCAAGATAAGGAAACGACGTTGAAGCTTTGTGATCCATTGACTGGCCCTAAGGCATGAAAGGAAACTTGGTACATATCAAGTTGTGGTCTTCTGAAGTATCTTGGGAGGTGACAAATTCTAGTCGACCAAATACGAAGAAGAAGGCGTGTACGTTAATGATTCTTATCTTGAATCCTTCGCACCATGTTCATGACAAACCATCGGCTTCGTTTGAGCCTCTTGGCGATCACATCCCTAGCAGAGCTATGACTTGGAATAGTACCTTGCCGACTACTGGAGAAGTCGTCTTTGGTTTTTATTTTGTTGCTCATTTTGTAATATGGCTTTGTAGCCGAATTCTTCCTTTAAAGAAATAAAGTATTCACATTCTCGAGTTTGCTCTTTATTCTTCAAAGTGTTTGTCTTTTTGTTGATGATGTGACTGTAGTTGAAGTTTTGAAGTTTCAAGTTGCCTACGTACCCTCAGTTGAGGAGGGATCAAGTCTTGACGTAGTTCAAAGGAGTGATGGATTGTTTTTCTGACGATTGTGGTGGTGATTTTGATGATGATTTTGATTTTTGATTTTGATTTTGCCGTACACAGTTTAGGCTCTTGTAGACTAGGAGTATTTTGTGTCGCCTTTTAAGCTCGTGGAAACAAGGGGCATTGGGTGTCGTCTTTTAAACTCATGTGAACAAGGAATGTCGAGTGTCACCTTTTAAACTTGTGCGAACAAGGAATGTTGAGTGTCACCTTTTAAACTCGTGCGAACAAGGAGTGTCGAGTGTGTGACCTTTCATGCTTGTGCGAACAAGGAGCGTTGTGCCATATGCAGTTTAGGCTAATGTAGGCAATGAGTTTTTGGTGTGGATTTGGTGCCTTTTGCAGTTTCATCTCATGCAAGCAAGGTGTGTTTGGTGCCGTGTTGCAGTTTCAGCTCATGCAGGTGAGAAGCTTTGTGCCGTGTGCAGTTTAGGCTTATGCAGGCGATGAGCATTGCTTGTTTGGTGTACGGGTAGTAACGCTTCAAGAATGTGTCACTAATGGGGTCAATCTTTAAGCCATCTTCTGCCATGATTAAGTAGGCGTTGTTGGTGTAGACCTCTTGTATTACGTAAGGTGCTTTTTGTCTAGTGAGTTGTGATGATAGGCCTTTGTAATGCCACAAGATCTCCAGTTTGAAAAGACTTTGGGTGAACCTTCTTGTTGAATGCCTTGGATAGCCGTGCTTAGTAGCAGTCAAAGTGTTGTTAAGCTTCGAGCATCCTTTCGTCGAGTGCTTCCAACTCTTGAAATCGTGGCTTTGCATTTTCCTTTTCAATCAAGCCTTCTTGTATAACCATCCTTAATGAGGGATTTGACTTTTGAGTGGCAGAACAGCTACCACACCATATACGAGAAAATAAAGTGCAGCTTGGGCAGAAGTTCTATGTGTCGTCCTATATGCCGAAAGTGCTTTGCATATTCTTTCATGCCAGTCTCTCTTTGTTCGGCTGATTACCTTCTTCAGAAGGTTGCATAGTGTTTTGTTGAATGATTTTGCGAGATTGTTGGTCGAAGCATGATACACAGCGACGTTGTTGGAGCATAGCTCTCTTAGTCGGAAGGAATAGGGTAGTACTTGTCTTTGTGGTGACATGAATACTACTTGATGAGCCAATTTTATATTATATATTTTACCCTATTCTTAGTAGGTTTTGGTTAATTATATTGGTAGAATTTTGATACTTTGATTTATATTTTCATCATAGGACATCCGACTTCCTCTGGAGCAAAACATGATCGTTTGGACGAATTTTCAAGTGATTCAAATTGGAGGACGTTCGTGTGTCCCTTGGCGTGTTCGTGTCAAAATTTGGGATTTTTCTACCAAGCGGTTATTTTCTGGCGAATAAATTAAGGAGCAGTGCGCAGTGTTGGAAAATAACGTTTCTGGGCTGAAATTACGTTTTTGGAGCCCAAGATGACCTCGGATGGGTTCGTGGCCTTCTGGAGATGTGTTCAGAACGTCCCAATCTTCAAAACAAGCTATTATGGGCCGGATTTGGAGGACAATTGAGACTAAAACGTGGCTGTACAGTTGTTGTGCAGATTTCCCTACTTTAATTAGGACTTTACCTTTTAAGATATTTTATTATTATTTAATTAGTTTCCTATTTGTATAAGCAAACCTAGAGTTTAAGGATTGTGGACGAAAAACCTTAGAGGATTTAAAGGGCTTGCCGTGCTTTAAGTTAGACACTTTCTTTTATGCAATTTTGGAGACAGAGAGAATTGCTAGGGTTCTTGGAGATTTTCTACTTTAAGGTGTTTTCATTCTTATTATTCGCAATGATATTTTCTATGATTTCAATTATGAATATGCGTAACTAATTCTTTTTGCTAGGGCGAAGCCTTGAGCCTTAGCATGAATATGTGATTTTTATTTAATTGCTTATGATTGATTGCATGCATACTTTGAATTATTGATCACCGAGATTAAAACTATCTAATTGTCTTAATGCTTGATCACCATTAGGATTTTTAGAAAAGTAATTTGATGCAATTTTGGTCGGAAGGTTCCCTGAAATTGACGCTGGCTTCTTGTGATTAATAAATGTAATTTCACTTAGGATGAACACCACGTCCTAAGGGTTGCATGGTTTTTCAAAGGGTTTTCATAAAGCATAATGAGTCTCTCATGTTCGGATTTGATCCGAACGTCCGGACGGATTGCATGTTAGATATACGTTCTATGTTGGAGGTTCCAAGTAGAATATAAGTTAGGAAAACCTAACCTTCGAAGTGGCATGTGTAAATCATAAGTAATTGATAGAAATTCATAGGATTGCAAGGTGATGGTGGATCCCTAGTGTCTTCTTAATTTGTTTGCTCTAAAATTGTTTCTTTCTCTTACATCTTTAATATTGCAGATTGGTTCTTTTCATTAATTAAATTCGTTTTTAATTTAAGTTCATTATATAATCAATCTTCCCAATTTCTATTTTACAATAATTAATTAGAATTTGATTTGTTTCGAATTATTTAGTAATCTCTGTGAAAAAAGACCTTGCGAGAACCGTTTATACTACAACAACCTTATCATTCTTGCAAGTATTTTCGGAGTTTTTATCTCTACTTTTGTAGGTGATAAAATATCTATCAAGAAATTGGCACCGTCGTCGGGGATTATTTAAAATAATTCATTCTAATAAGATTTTCAATTAGTTATTGCTGTATATACATATTAAAAATAAAAAATAAATTTTTTTTTAATTTTCGTTTTATTTTTATTACAGATTACAGCAGGATAGAAATTGCTTCCTTTTGATCTAGAACCTGAGCAGATTTTGAGGAGGAGACGCAGGGAGCACAATCAGCAGTGGGTTCCTTCACCGCAGGGGACTTTTCTGCAAACTTTATTCTCTGGTGATCTGTACAGTAAAGAAAAAATGGCATTTGTTATTCCAGAGGCTGGTGACCCTTTGGGGGATTCTTTAACAGCTTATGCTACTGATGTACTAGGTTGCATTACATATCCAGAAGAAGAGGAAGGAACTTCATTCGAAATAAAGCCATATTTCATGGGTTACCAACAGATGATCCTAATATGCATATTGCTGAATTTTTAATGAGATGTACGAATATCTTGGTGAAGAGATTTTCAGCTAAATCTATTAAGCTCCGTTTATTTCCATACACTTTGAAAGACCAAGCAAGAAGATGGTTCATCACACTTCCATCTGGAAGCATTAGCAGTTGGGATCAACTCAGTGAAAATTTTTTAAACAAGTATTATCCAGCTTCAAAGACTCTTGACATGAGAACTCAGATTTTATCTTTTGCCCAAAAACCAAATGAAGAGTTTCATGAGGCATGGGAACGGTTCAAAGAGTTGATTAGAAGATGTCCACATTCCGGTATTAGCAGTACTGATCAAATGCATATCTTTTTCAGAGGGCTAAATATGACTACAAAAACTCTTGTCAATGCTTCATGCGGAGGTTCATACAAAGACAAAAATGCACAAGAGGCTTGTTTGTTATTTGAAAAAATGGCAGCAGATACACAACAGTGGGCAGTGGAGCAGCCACAGTCTAGGTCAGTTTTTGAAATGACTCACAGTTCTCCATATGTTACGGCACAAATTGAAAAAATGGAGAAAAGGCTTGATGCAAAATTTGACATGTTGTTACAAAGGTTTCCCAATTCGCAGGGTGCTGTACAGCAGCCATTACAAGCTGCCTGCAGCATTTGCAGCATGCCAACCCATGATTTTTTGAGCTGTCCACATAAAGATGCTTATTCAGATTTTACAGCAGAGCAGGTTAATGCATTTAATAATTTTCAGCGTCCCCGATATGACCCGTACTCTAATTTCTACAACCCAGGTTGGAAAGATCATCCTAATTTCAAGTGGGATAGGGATCAGCATGCAAAGCCACAATTTCAACAGCAGGTACAACAACCTGCTGCACCTAAGGCAGATTGGGAGATTGCAATCGAAAAATTGGCATGCACAACCAAACAAGAAATTCAAAATCTGCAAGCAACAATGAAAAACATGGAACAACAAATTGGGCAGATTGCGTTGCAGGTTTCAGAAAGAGCATCGGTTACATTTCCTAGTCAAACAATACCTAATCCAAGAGGACGAGATATATGCAATGCGGTACGGACTTTACGGACTGGCAAAAGTTATGACAACAGATATCAAAATTGTGCTGAAAATTCGCGGGCAGCAGAACACCCCCGAACTCAACCTGCAATTTTTGCAGATTCTACCATTTCTGAAGATTCTGGGCAGTCACAAGACAGATCCGAAAATACTGCAGAAGCTACCACAAAAACTGCAGAACGTGTCTATGTGCCTCCAAAGCCTTAACCGGAAAGGTTGAAGCCTAAAGCTAAAGATCAACAGTTGACGGATTTTATGAAGACTTTAGCTAAAGTTCAAATGAATCTTCCATTAATTGATGCAATCAAGAACATTCCATCTTATACCAAGTTTTTGAAAGATGTTTGTACAAAGAAAAAGAAGCTTGCGGATTCCGAAAAGATGATTCTAACGGAACAGTGCAGTGCGGTCTTATTGCATAAATTGCCTCCCTAGAAGAAAGATCCAGGGAGTTTTACTATAACTTGTACTATTGGCAATTCTAATTTTAAAAGTGCTTTAAATGATTTAGGTGCTAGTGTAAATCTAATGCCTTACTCTGTTTTTAAACATTTAGGTGAAGGTGAGCTAAAGCCAACCTCCAGCATTATTCAGTTGGCTGACCGTTCAATTACCTATCCTCGAGGGATCATTGAAGATGTTATTGTGAAGGTTGACAATTTATATTTACC
>JAOTRO020183969.1:0-11075 GCA_028566515.2 Pyracantha coccinea | reverse complement strand
ACAGAAATACAATCAACTCAGTGTGGACGTAGCCCAAACATTGGGGTGAACCACGATACATCTTTGTGTTCTTGAGCATTTGTGCGATCCATGGTCGGATTAATGTTTGTACAAGATCCACCCGATTTTGTGCATCAACAAAGATCAATTGAGTATACTTCTGGATACTCCCCCTGAATTTGACAAAACTTCCAAATGAGAACTACAAGCATTGCATATGAATAGGTAGGCATACCAATTCCTCGGACAAGCTTCTGGAAAGCTGACTTCTGCAGTGACATCGTGTAGAAGTCAGCAAGGTTGTTTGGGATTGGCTTGCATGACTTCAATCTCCCGATGCTTTGCTGATGTAGATGTAGACGCAATATGTCTTGGTGTTGACTTACTTGATGTATCATGTCTTGGTCGGGTGGATACATGCAGCATGGTCTTCATGGATCGTCATCTGGACTCAATGATGGATGAAAACAACAAGTTCTTCAAATATGCTCAACAAGAGCTCCTAACCATGTCTCATGTGTGGCGTAGTGAAGTAAGGTGAGTCTTGGAACGATTCGAAGATTTCGCAATAAGGTCATATCGTAGACCTTCAAGATATTGTGATATCCTTAATGGTAAAGACATAACCATTTGAGGACGTGTCTTGTGCGGGTTTGATAAGTAACTAGCGTCAGCATAACAAACAAGGCAAGCATCATTTTGAGGATCATGGGGGTTGGGTCCGCTAAGATGTGTTGGGATTTGATTAGCCCAAATTCGTGGTACCTTCAGGGAACGTCTTTAATACCAATTCAGTGGTTGTGTGTAGGCGCGGTGTTGCATCTTTACCAAGGTCAACAGCGAAGGAGATGTCCTGTCTAAATACAATGAGCTAAGTACACCGAAGCACAAAGTTGAACTTAGATATGGAATTTCGGATTCCATAACCTCTTCAAGGGTCTCATTTGTATATAATGTATGGACGATCATAGGTATACTCAAAAGTAACATCTTCGGGGTATAGTTTGACTGGTAGACCAAAATACTGTCAGAACAATGCTTTAACTTCAGGTCAAGGCATAAACGAGTTTTGCCAAGATCCTTCATCTCAAATTCTATCTTTAGGTGTGAGGCAGTTTTCTCAAGCTCTTCCGGAGTCTTAGTGAGATTCGTGTCAATGACATAAACTGTAGCTCTAGCAATTCGGAATAAGACTTCATAGTTTAACACGCAAGGGCATTCATTCATATCCCTGACTGATCAAATAATCACGTAGACGGGTATACCACATCCGTTGGATTTTTCAATCCATAAGTGAACGCCTCAAAACGAGTTGAGAGGGTGTTCCATGGTTTTGAAACTATTTGAATCAGTCCATGTAATTCTTTAGGAACTTACATGTCAATCTCCATATTTATATCCCCATGGAGAAACACTAACTACATTTCATAATGCTGCTATCAATCACAGGATGTTTGAGAGAAACCTTGCGCCGTAAGGCGTGCATCATATTGCACTATTTCATTTATCTCATAACACTTCCTTTCCCACTTGTAACACAACAAGGTAACCTTGGGCAGTGTAGGAACGACAGGTCCAATACACACTTTGGTAAGGAATTTGACCTGGATTGTAACTTTAGTTGTCTAATCAGTTCTACGTTATCACTTAATCAACGGAACACGATTCAATATCGTCGCTTTTCATTTATGTCGGTAGCTACCATATAAATGAAAACATCATCGATGATAATCTCATTTCAATTCCATTTAGCTCATCCAAAATAGTATATTGGACCAAGAACTTCATGTCTCGGGAGTAATCCAGATTAATCTCATAAGATGGAAATAATTTGAGACAGCGATTGAGTTTAGATTCATTGTTATGCCGTGTGTTCCTCTTCTAAGGAAGTGAATCTTACGAACCGAATGATCTATTGTGCTCGAGGCTAAGACAGATTGATTGGCTATCCGCCGGTGTACCGAACCGTCCAACAGGGGCGTCCAAACCGTCTAACAGAGGCGGCACACCATTCAGGGATGTTGACTCAACGTCTGTTTAGTATGTCTATCCTTGCAGGCATGTTTGCAGCTGGTATATGATCTCGTCACTTTAGCTAGATCAGAGGAATGCGTATGGAGTAACATTCTGAAAGCTAGAATTCATCGCACTTGTTTATCACACTTGTGCGGTATGGGATCAAGATGAGACATAGTGAGCAACGTCCACGCAAATTCGCAAAGTTCTCCAGGAACATTGACATTCTTATCTCCTCCTAACGGGGGGAATACTGTCTCATTAAAGTGACAACCCGCAAATGAGCGGTAAAGAGATCGCGTGCAACGGCTTGAAGAGAGCTAGTACGAAGGAGAATCATGATCGACAAAGATTCACATCCTTCTTTGAGGACCCATATTGGTACGTTGCGGCGGCATAACTTGGCACATGGAATGCGCACTACGAAAATCGTCAGGTTTGTACCCAGTAACCAAGTGCAACGTCATATAGGTTGGGTGGCAATGGGCCTCAAGGCAGACCAACATAACTGCGTACAAGATTGCATAGCCTAGGCAAAAACCGAAGTACGTTTACCGAAATTCGGGCGATCATTTAAATTACGCTTTACGATCACTAGGCGAGGCTATTTGGGGTGAACATGGGAATTCGATGTTCAATTATTAACCCAAAATACATGCAATACTTTATCAAAAACTGTCGATATAAACTCTCCGGCATTATCCAATCTCCCTGACCTTAAGGGATAAGTAGGGTGGTGAGCCCTTAATCGGCCAGGAGATTTAGTAGCAATATTTGTGGACAAACATCTGACCAGTTTGTCGATTCATCAACCAAAACCATAAGTATTTATATGGTCCGCATTTTGGTTGGATTAGTCCACATATATTCCCGTGAATCCACTGTGAAAAGAGAGTCGTTTCGTACCTTTGCAAGGGATGATTTAGAAAATTAATTTCCCTAATGAGCATGCTTGGCAAAGTGTGTTTGCAGGCACAATATCCTTACTTCAAATAAGGAGATGTGTTGTAACATCATTGTTAGACCTAAGTGTCCCAAAAGGTCGTGCCAAAGTAAGTAAACTGTTCAATCACTAGGCTTTAAGCCAGCCACATGTGGTGTATTCCCAATTGGGAGACAACCCATCGGCCCCAAATCAAAGCTTCAGGCTCATTTTTGGAGGTGGTGCAAAGATATTTCACTCTATTTTATTCAGTGGTTTCATTTATGATCATTGTCATCTCGAATATCCTTAAAAACTCAACGTCAGGGAGAATTTAAGGTCCTTTAAATCGTGATACAGTACCATTCATACAACGAGGAGTGTGCTAATGCTCTTAATCAGGTTGGATAGTTCTAAAGTCATTGTTAGAGATGTGATTTAGGTGTAAAGTTAGTGTGCATAGTATGCATTCATCCAAACAACTAACTTTCCAACATTCCCACCTAATCACGTGTTTAATTGAATCGATCACATGTATTAAAAAACATGATTCAATTAATTCATATTCTAAAACAAACACCAAATGTGAATCCAAGAACATAGAAAAATGTTCTCTAAGTAAATGGTTTACTAAAGGGATTCGGCCAACAAGGCCATCCATGTCAAAATTCTGCTCTTTCAACGATATTTGGTGGAGCAAAATTAGTCTCACATATTGACTACTAGAATGATACTCCTCAACAACATTGGCAGAGGCACGAACAGGTGCATAACCAATGATCTATTCCATCGAGACGGAAGTAGATTCTGCAGGGTTAAGGTTTGGGAAATAATATCCCTTATTCTTGAAGTTTTAGGTCTTAGGATCATGTTGCAGACATGATGCCACACCTTGGCAGGCCTTGATTCTACCATATGTTTATGGTAGAAATCAGATCCGAGAATTTGGTAAACTTTCGTTTTCTACACTTGTTGCTTCAGGAGCGAGTTAGAAACAAGGAATGACGAGAAAAGTATTCTCTAGTCAAAATTTGATCGGATTTTTAACTTCAAAATTGTACTCATTCATGGACGTAATCATGGTGTGCTTCAGGCAATGTCTTTCATGATTAGATAGTCTGTAGGAGCGAGCCAAAGAGCCATGGAATCCTTGTTCAGGAGTTATTTCCATTTGTAATGCTTCGTGCATAAGTCTTCGAATGAAGATTATGGCAGAGGCTTATTTAGCTCTTCCTTCCCATTGTTGGCTTCAATGGTTTCTCAGCTACGTTATAGTCAAGTGGAGATTCACATCTTGTACCCACATATAAAATGGTTTCTATTAGAAACGTCCAAATCAGGAAAATTGAACTTGTGACGGTTCTACAATCCATTGAATTGGAGGGAAGGGTGGATTATTGGTAGCTTGGTGTCATAACCCTCCAGCTTTTGCTCTGGTAAATAAATTCGGACGCGAAGGTGGATGATTTGTCGGCAACAACATCTTTTGTGGAAATGCCGTCAACAAATTCATCGTGGGCTGCCATGGGCTCCACCATGAACTGAATCTCAGGAGGTCCAGTCCACTCCCGATCAACCGAGCCATCGTCGAAGACTCTTAGCCAACCAGACACCTCCTCAACTAGCCTTTTATTTTCACTGACCATGGTGATGGTAAAATGGCAACTGTAATTTGATCAAGAAATAAGAAGGTTGGAATGTGAGAGAGCTTGGATTGAGCTACCAGTTTTTATAGGAATGTGTCATAGGTGTGACCCTAAAATGATAAAGATAATGCTAAAGAGATTAAATTTATAGATAAAACGTACAACTTAAATGATATATCGATATATCACTAGTAAGAATTAGCACGCTTATCAACGTTTAAGTTATAATCCAATCATCAATTTATATATTATTTAATTTATAAAATTTAGTCTTTCTAGTATTACTCAAATGATAAAAAAGCTTCAAAACTACAATGAATTTATTAGTTGAGCATAATTCAACTATATATTAACACTAAAGGAAAAAATATGAATACAAACTCGTATTTATCAAATTTGAATATATAATATTTCACTTACTATTGAAAAAAAAAAGTCACTAAATTTTAATATAAGTGACGTAATTATTATATTTTGTGAAACATATCATGAGGCGTGTTTTGGAGGTGTCAATTCGCATTTATCATGCCACATTACGTAAAAAGTTCATCAATTGCTATCGTGTTTTGCGTACATCATTTTAATCATGTTACACATGCGTCCTTATTGAGTAAAGGAAAAGGAAAGGGATCCTTTCCTTGAGTAAATTTCAACCACATGTTAAGCATGAGAACTTGGCAATAGCTTCAACTTTCGGAGTAGTTCATTCAACTTTTTTCAGTACGGATTTGACAGTCTTCAGCAAACCAGAGAGACTTATGACCCAGAAAAAGTTGAAGGGTAAAGAAAACAGATGTGTTGATTGTGGTTTGACGGGTGGGGGCAGGTAGCCACGAGTTATATGACATTCAACATGACAACGATAGTGGACTGCTGCTACAGGTGCTGGTTGTGCATGGTGGACCGATGTCATCCATAAAAAAAAAAAATATAAAGAATCTTAATAAAACATTTTTGGTATTGTTTATTTTAATATTAAAATTATTTTTTTTATCTAAAAACTCATTCCTAATATTATTCAATTACACTTTTATTTTATTTATTTTTATTAAAACTCAAAGTGTCTAGATTAATTTCAGTAATTTTCTTTAAAATATAAGGGTAATGCCACTGCCAAAATGTTCGGGTGAACAGAACTCTTTGAAGTTACAAATTTTAGTGAATTTTTTTTTTAAGTATAACTATATATTTAACAATACGAGGATAAGAGATTTCAGTTAAACCACATAGTGAGTAACTTAATTTGGTATTGAATTCACCATTTACGAGATTTGAACTTAAAACCCCTTACTTACAAATGAAGAGGAATATATCCAGACTGTAATACCGAGTTGCCTTAAAGAGCTGTTAATAATCTTTTTTTTTTCTTTTGGTTTTTAGTTTCATTTTTTGCGGTTATAAATGAAGAGGAAGCGCATAGAAAAAAAAAATAGAGATCAATGGTGATAGTAGAAATTAAGGCAAAAAGTTCTTCTCCTGACCTCTTTTATTAAGATCATCGGATCAAGTGACTTGAACTTTTTAAATTTCATCTAACGGTTCATCTGTTTTGATCAATTAAAAGTTGTGATAATTTTTTACTATTAGATAAAATTAAAAAGGTTCAAATCACTTAATTCGGTGACCTTGATGGAAGAAATCCGAAAATGGACTCTTTTCGAAATTAAGAATATGAGAAGGGCGGGGAAGGACAAGGAACAGTGCATGCACACTATGAAAACGAAAAACTAAAGCGAACCATTCTTCCGACCATTTTTCACCATCTTTTGTGTTTTTTTTCTTCTGACTATTGAAAGGTAGCATAACGAGTGATAGAGTATTACCAGATGGTCAAATCACAAAGGTTGGATTTTGAAAGCAGCCGTGGGTGCCACGTAAAGGGATATAAACTTTAGAGAAATGTTAAGGAAATTCTTTTGAAATGGAAATTTTTATAAATTTTTCGTTACTTTATATTTTTGGCATAATTTTTGCTCCAAAATATGAATTTTAGGTTAAAAATATGAAATGACGAAAAATTCATAACGAGTTGCACTATGAAAAAGTCTCTTTCACATTTCTCAAACTTCCTTTGTAATGTTTGTGGAAGTTGATGCGAATTGGGACCTTAGAAAATACTGGGGTTAGCTACTCCGAACCAATTAACCGACAACTGACTGAACCCACTCTTGGAATTCCTAATTTTTCTTTAGTCCTTTAGACTTGGCCATTACGGAAGACTAGAAAGAGAGTGCATGTCGACTCATCGAATCACTTGGTAAGTTAATAAGGTGTTTGAGAATTAAAATTATGGAGCTGACATATTACCAGAATAAAATACTTGCCCTACGAGATTTGGCCCGACGAGCCACATTTTGTCAAAGAAACCAAAGGCTTTGTGTGATAAAAATTTTACGGAGGGCAAGAATAAATCTGTCAGGCAACATTGGCGCCAAACGAAAAAAATGGCGCTTATTGTATAAACATTTGCTCGATGACCTATAAGGGTTCTATCGCGCAAAGCCATAGGATTTAGAGTTTAAAGTTTCATTTCATTAGATAAGTTGGTATAATCGTCGGGCAAAGTGAGAGACATGGTTGGCATATTTAATTCTTTCGATAATTTTCGCATTCTATGAAATTAGTTTCAGTGATCTAACCGCAAACTTTTTAAAATATACTTCGAGATCTGATGCGTAAAAAATACAACAAAAGTAAACGTTTTGATATTAGGTAATGAGACAAAATCATTCGACAATTATAAAAAAAAAATCATGATTTAATGGTTGGTTTAGCTCAGATTTTGATAATTTTTTTACACATCCACTCCTTTACACTAGAAGAATACAGTGAACGAACCCGATTATTAATTTAAAATACTAGTGGATACAATAGAGCTTACATTCTACTTAATAGAAGTACATAATAACTCTAAGTGTTTGTTAAATCTATTGTTTTGACGGGGAATGCATTTATGAAACCAGTTTTCATGATCCAATAGTCAAACTTATTTGAATATACTTTGAGATCTGATACGCCAAAATTTGGACACAAAATTTTAAGTAGTTTACCCTTCAAAAGTTGAGTATGTAACCAATACACTACTATCTTCCTCTTATGCATTTCACCTCTTATGCATTTCAAAGTATCAAAGTAATCGCTAATAAAATCGCAAATTTGTGGATATTCACTTGCAAGCACGAGGAAACGCTTATCATGCTCATCAATCGTGCTAAATCGCGAAACAAGACGAATTATGTTTAACATTAAAAATCTAAAAGAAAGCAGCAGCTACAACTTAATAAGTTATACAATTAAGATCAAATATGGCGCATGGATCATAAGCATGAATAGTAAGCCATGCACATAGTGTGCGAATGAAAATAGTAAAGGTTATACCAAAAAAAAAGAACAGCCGAAAAAGAAAAACCAAATGTTCTAAACCCCCGATACATACGGCATTAATGTCTCCGCACTTTTGAGAAAAAGGATCCTCTTCGGATCCCTTCCACCAAATCTATTAAATTCGAAGATTCAGATCATTGAAATTTAATCCAATGACTACAAACATGAGCCTTCTTTAAAAAGTTATAACAATCTTAACCATTTTATTAAATTTCAATGGTCCAGATCCTCGGATTTGGTGAATTTGGTGGAATGAATTCAGAGATGATGCTTTTCCCACTTTTGATGTGCACTAGTTGCATCCACATTATAAAGAAAAGTA
The DNA here is from genome assembly GCA_028566515.2 of Pyracantha coccinea. Taxonomy (NCBI): domain Eukaryota; kingdom Viridiplantae; phylum Streptophyta; class Magnoliopsida; order Rosales; family Rosaceae; genus Pyracantha; species Pyracantha coccinea. Next base: position 2,785 of record JAOTRO020183969.1, on the reverse strand, counting down.
ATATTGACAATGGATGAGTTGGGAAACCTAAATGCTAATGCATTCACACTAGTTGGGACAGAGGTTTTGCTGTCTGTAATTTTATGTCTCCTTTATGTCTTCTTTTCAATGTTTTGAAATGTGTCGTTCAACTTAATTCCACAATTAACACTGCTAATTTTTCATAAATTTAATTAAAATGCTAATATAATTGCATCCTATTATATTAGGAATGTGATTGTCTAAATCCTAGTGTATCTAGGAATATCTTTGAATTTGAATATTCCCTTTAGTAGTTAATATCCTATTAGAGTTGTAATCCTAAAAGGGGTGAAATAGAACACACCTCACATTACACATCTCGCTTTTCTCTCTCTCTATGTGCCGCACTCTCTCTCTCTATGGCCTCCATAATTGTTCAGTAAATTATGCCTACAACACGTTACCAGCACGCTCTTAAAGCTGCGCTAAAAGAGTTTGTTCTTCAATCAGAGGAGTATTACGTTTTAATCATTCTTTTTATGATTAATTTATTATTTTGAAGTCATCTACATGCTATTGATTTAATTTCAATAGGAACAAGCTTCTTGAGGGCTGCTTCAGCCCTTGCATGCACATCATCTTCATCTCAATGGTAATCTTTTGACTATTAAGGCATTCCTTTTGATCTTGTTCCCCAAGCAGAGCATGCGCATATCAAAATTCCTCCCATCTTTCTTAGCCTTTTCTTGAGAAGTATTCCCTTTTATCAAGGTCGGCACCACCTTTTACTGGTGTTCAACTATCCTCACCTACATTCCTTGTGTCACCTTCAGAACTGTAGGCACGTAACTGGCTACTCTTCAAACATGGATTTGACCTTAAATACAAATCAGTGCGGCTATAACTAGCAGCAACATTACGAATCTATGAGACGGCTTCTAATAATACTACCATGAATAATACTTTGAAAACTCTTCCAACCAGACGGTCGGCCGCCTAATACACATTCTTCCCAATCAATGATTTAATAAATTAATTTCTTTTTCTGTTTTCTTCCCAAAACCCTAAAAACAGGAGTAATTTCCTATTTGCTTGCAAATATTGTACTTGACAAGGCATGTAATGCTAATGATATATTTTACTGCAAGGCAGGAAGTTGAGAGCAAATCGGCACTCTAGTTTCTCTGTAGCTTTTAAAACCTAATTATACTCAGTTGACATGTTGAATCCTCCTCCATTTTGAACGTCTCCTTCTTCAAAGTTTGATCCACTACAAAGACCTTTGAGGTCTTCAAGGATATTGCCTCCTGTTTTATCCACAACGATCACCCGTTGCTCCTCGTGCGTGAGAGCGACTGAAGCAGCAAACTGAGACACCATATCTTCAAAGTTCATTCCTATTTCGCTTCACATACAAAATTCAAGAGTACAATTTATGTGATCCGCCGCTGCGGCTGCCAGAACAGATCTCCACAGATGCACTCATACAGGAAACAAAAATGTATCCACAAAGAAATAACCTCATATGACTCCCTTGATCGATGTTTAACTAGAAATAGTGACCTTACAATTATATCCTCGTGTACCAAAAAGAATGACGTTACAACAAAATTGTCACCTAGGAAATGGATATTACTAGGTTAGTTGCAAATGCATTGACTGCCAAAATCGCTCTGCCCTTGGAATTGAACAAGCCCCAAGAACAGGGTCTGGTGTATGGTTATGCAACCACAATGGCAAATATCTTGCAGTGGGAGACCGCTAGTGTAGACGCGACATGCATAATCTTGCAGCCTCCACTTATTCAATCCGGGAGCTTTCTTGCAAATTTAACAAGCAGGTCACCATAAATCATTTAAACTTCGACCGTATCAGTATGCAATTCCGTTGCAGTCAGAAGGTGAAGACATGCATTTGTAAAAGAGACCCATATTAGAATTAATTGTAGTTCCCCGAGGTTGCATCCAACCATTCTTTACCCATATGATGAAAGTCTTCCAAACAGGATTCCACTGAAAATAATAGCACCAAACCATTTGTTCGACACAAATCTGAAACCAAGACAAGGGCAAGCTCAACAACGGATTATGTTCAAAGCAAAAACGAAGTAAATAGTTCTTACACCTAAACAATGTTTTTCTTTTCATAGACCGACCAACTCACGCTACACTATTCAAAAACCAATTCCAACCTCCACCTTTCCTTTTTTTTGTTCATCTTTGATTGGACAAATATGCAAGAAGCCAAAAATAATGCTGATGCAATACTTGAAAGAAAAATCATGACTGTAATACGCACTTTCTATTGCAATCAGCCCGGGATGAAAGGTCAGCTGTCCATATCTGCCAAACTAATTGTCCAGAAGCAGCCGACAAAAATGCATAATATGGCCAACCTGCTCCAAAGTTTAACGATTTGGGTGTCAGGATGTGGCAGAAACAAAAGGAAGATTTAGATTGAAGTTCCAACAATGATAAAGGGAAAAAAAAAAAAAACTAACAGAGATGCACATAAAGGAAGAAAGAAGAAAACCAATTTCAGCATTATATCCACTGAGGGCAAGACTACTCATGCACAAAATTCCAAAACCAGTAATCCACTCCTTAGTTGAATCGCCAAATCTCAAAGCTGTAGACTTAACACCTACTTTCAAATCATCTTCCTTGTCCTGCAAGCATGGTCATCAACATCTTTGGCCGGATTACATTTGAAAAGTTCTCTTAATCCTCCATAATCCATTTCATCACAATCAAATATTGGAAACCACAGCTTCTGACCACGTGAGCAATATAGTGACTAGTTTGTTGTACCTGATGTGCATATA